>JAWWEM010010018.1:0-26041 GCA_035582935.1 Ormyrus thymus | reverse complement strand
ACAGCAGACTTCTACCACACTTTTTGAACCAGACTGAAGTCAGACTTTTACCAGACTAATTTTTTTTACACGGGATACATTGTCGTTTTTTTAGCTGAAAAATTTAAAAAAATTATTTTGATGCGCTAATTAGATTCTTAGAAGGCGCTGGTATCGTTGATTTATAATACGAAACCGATAAGTATATACTGAAACTTTTGATAGCTGACGCCAAAGTCTCGGGTTTTGGGATTCCCCATTATTTTAATCAACGGCTTCTCGAGAACGCTCGAATAACTTGTGCTTACTCGCGAAATATATTTAATTTATCTTGACTCATCCAAAATAACATCACTCGTGACGTCTTAAAAGGAGCAAAAACAAACTCTCCGCGCCGATGGAAGGTCGATTGTTTTTCCTCATAATTTAAATGTGCCATTTCACGAAATTCCAACTTGCACTTACAAAAATAATTACAAAAAAAAAATCAAAGACGAATCTAATCTCAACCTTTCTGCATCAACGATTTCGTACAGTGAAGCACTGAAATTTAAAAAAAAAAAAAAACTCCTCACTTCTTCTGCAGAAAGCTGTTCATGCTCTTGTTCTTGCGCATGAATATGACGTACTGCCTGTGCAGCCAGACGTAAAACGATCCGCACAGTCCGCTGCCCACGCCGATCAGCGCGAAGACGAACAGCTCCTGCGGATCGAAGGGGAACTCCATGGTGAAGTTGGTGATGAACATGGCGGTGATGGTCTCCTCCCGCTGGAACCAGATCGCCAGCAGCCGGAACATCGTCGCGCCGCAGACGGCGGTGAAGAAGCCCCGCCAGTAGTTGCGCACCGCGAAGTACACGGTCGTTACCTCGATGCTGAAGAGGACGCCGCCGATCGGCGCGGCGAAGCAGGAGGCGACCCCGACCGCGCAGGCCGCCGCCAGCATCTCGCAGTTGCGGCTCTCGTTCTCGTAGATGCCCTGGAAGCTCGTCACGAGCTTGGAGAGGAGAGTCGCCACGATGCTGGCGATGTGCACGAAGGGACCTGACGGGCGGTGCGGGAAAGGTTAATGAGTTTGACATTTTGTTCGGGCTGGTTCACTGGTAGAAAATTAATCGACTGGGCTGGTTAGCGGGTATTTTGAATGGAGGGCTTTTTAGTCAAAATTGATGTATAAATTGAATAAAAACAATTGGGAAATCATTTTTAAAGATAAGTCATTACACTGAAATATACATGAGCGAACATATTGGATTATTTGATAATGGCAAGAAATAATAGCAATTTGTCGTTTTCAACTACAAAACAAGCTAAGAATTGGCTAAAAACCGCTCAACGTTTCTATCAGGATTATAGTGTATTATTAATAATTAATTAACAATGTACTATGATTTTTTATAACTAAAACTTTTTTATTTTTGACTATATACTTTCGATTAAAATTCGGAAACGAATTCGGAGATAAAAAGTAGCTTGGAGAAGCTTCTTTTTCACTTTAACTTCGGGTCGGAAAACATCTCCTGACGAGCAATTTCGTAAAACAGACGGTTATTTATTTCATCCTCAGATAGAAGTCGTATAATAAATTTGAAATTTAATTCTAGATTCGTTGAAAGATTTATCCTTTGAGACAAATTATCTTATTTTAGAATCTAGCATAATTTGACGCCGCGCTTTGATTCAATGACGCCGTTGTGACCCCAGGAATTTCCGCAACACACGCCGCGCGCCCGCACTTCCCCGATACTTCTGGCAAAACCACAAAAATAGAGAAAATGCAGGTGATTCATTACCTGGCTTACACGCGAATTCCGATTCGCGCACCGTGACAAAGTCCATTTCTCAAAGCACCCGACGTCAAGAACTTCCGAGCAACAACAATATCAAGGGAGTCCTCGATCGCAAAAAAACAAACAAACAAACAAACCAACCTTCCTTCCCGAGCGGCAGCCCGGAGCCAAGCGTGGCAGTCAACCCGACGATCTTGGCGACGAGGGTCCTGAAGGTGAGGTACTCCTTGAGCGCCACGCCGCGCAGGATCGTCTTCATCTCGGGTATGCCCGAGCCGATGCTCTGCGGCGCGACGATGTGGACGAAGCCGGCGCTGAAGAGGATCAGGCAGACCGGCAGCGAGACCCAGGCGAGGTACTGCAGCGCCGGGTGGGACGTCAGGTCCTCATACAGCCATATCCTGGCTGGGGGAAAGAGCACGATTATTGGAGGTGTAAGCGCGAGCGCCGTCGAGGGAGAAGGGTTTATTTAGCGAATGGTTTCGATGCTTTTCGGTTTTAACCGGCAGGGATTGTGAGTTATTCATTTATTTTTCGGTTTATCACTTTATAGTTATTTGAGAATTATTTACGAATTCAATTTAAAAGCTCTATATAACTTTCGATTTTTAGCTTTTATTTCAACCTGTTTAAATTAAGTTAAAAAAACGCCAAAGCTTTAGAGATAATCGCGTTCGAACTTGACAAATTTACTTTCCGAGAAAAAGAAGTCCGTCTGTGCTTTTTGTTCGCCGTATAATAAATTTAAGACGAGCACAAGAAAAAAGCATTGACATATTTCACTCTATAATCGTACAAACATTCTCCACCGATCATCGTAGGTGTTATTGCACATTTTTCACGCTTGCTTAACCAAAGTCAACACGACGATCATAATGATAAGCAAACACAGCGCGTTTAATCAACTGGATAAGCATTCACGAAATTCCTCACATGACTGCCATAAATCTCCCTCGTCCCATTACCCGACCCCGAAGGAACATTCCTGCGCTCCCCCTCCCCTCAAAAAAAAGAAAACCACCCCGCAGAAAGCAATGAATTAACTGACCGTTATTACACATGGAGATGCCCCTGTCCATCGCGTAGCTGATGAGGGCCATTATGATGCCGAGCAGCGCGAGGAAGACCCAGTCCTCCCCGAGCCTCGCCCCGGTGTGCTTCCAGGCGAAGGCCAGCAGCGCCAGGAACTTGCGGCAGAGCGGTCCGCGCCTCGACTTCCGGAACTCCTCGGCGCGCACCTTGTCGAACCTCTTGCGCGACTTGTCGCGGCGGAGCCGGCGCGCCTCCTCCTTTGCATACTCGCCCAGGTCCTTGGTGTAGCGACCATACATCTAGAGGTAGAGAGGACAGACGGTCAGCTCGATCTCGAGGCATTATTCCCGAGGGGGCTGCTTCGTGCTGGCGTGCGATAGCGAGATGACGTGTTCAATCTTACCCTGTGTGCTCCGAGACGGCGCGACGGAAGAAGCGAGCGAGAACCGCGAACATGCCCGGCGGGGAGTCGCGAGGTGCACGAGGAACTATGCGCCTCGGCGCTAAATAGAGTCGCGCGCGGGAGGAGCTTTCGACCGAAGCTGCGGCTGACTTCTCCTCTCCGTGGCTCTCGCTTACGATTTTGGCGGATTTGCAGAGGAACTCCTTCGCGGATAAGTGACGGAAGCCTGGCAGTTACAAATATCGAGGCGGCGGGAGACGCGAGGCTGCGCGCCGCGAAAATAATCTGACGGGGAGCAGATTAATGGTCGCGCCGGGCGTGTTGATGGGAGCCGCGAATGGCGGGGAAGGGCGATGGTTCTTTTGAGCGGCTCGCGGTGCTGCTGCCGAACTGTTATTTCGATTTTTGCGGCTGGCTGGCAGAGTTTAGATTGAATTTGGACGCACGGGAATAGTAAACTTTGTAGTGGAACTTGTCTCATTTTTCGTATTTGGAAATAAGAGGGAGCTGTCAGTCGTGTCATTTTTATAAAGTTAAAACAAATATCTTTTGCATGGTTATTTTAAAAACGTCAAAATTTACGAAAGATGACAGTTTAATTTACAAAGAAAATAAGGCGCAAATAATTGCTTTCCAACAATAAGATTTAAAACCAAATCTGAACGTACGATTTACAAAAGTCGCGCTTCCGTGATCAAAGCGTATTACGAAAGCCAATCTGTATTGTTCACCGTTATGCTCAATTGCGAAAAAAACTAAAAAATAAACACCTTCTGCGGCTCGACTGAAATCTACAAACTAAAAATGAAAAGCATCGACGCCCCTCTCACCCTCCGCTCGATCTTCCCCCAAGGGCCCCGCACACTTACGAGGTAGTCATCGTTGCACACGAAGTACGACCTGCCGGGCAGCGACATATATGCTCCAGCTCCACCTCCGCCTCGCGAAACCTCTCCGCCTCGCCCTCAAGTCACGGACGACTCGCGAGAAGCTCCCTCGCTCAGGCCGAGCTCGGCTTTCGGCGCTCGCATCCCGAAACTGGCCTCTGGCAGCCACCGAGCGCTGCGACTCCCCTTTTCGCGGCAGCGGCACGATATCGCTCGCCGATACGCGCAACCTCCCGACGCCCGACTGCGAGAGCATCCGACTGACTGCCGAGAGTCGTCGTCACCTCGGCGCGGTGCTCCTCCGGCGGCGGTTGAATTTGTCGAAATTTGGCAAGAGCCGAGCCGCCTATTTTTGGACCTCCCCCCGTCTCTCGCTTTACCTCCCGCCCCTCCCTTGCACACACCGCCGGTCAGGCTTGTTAGCGCATTGTTTGGCTCCCCGAGGTATATTGCACCCGGGAGGATCGCCGAGACGCGCGGCCGCCGCTTCTCTTCGGGGGAGGATCTCGCGCATGTTCGGAGGCGATTGGTGAGCTGCTGCTTGTTTATCGAGTGCTGCGCGCGGAATCGAGAGGAGAGCGGAGATTGATTAACGAGATGCGCGGCGCGGCTTCTCTCGCTCTCCGCTCGATTTTCCGACATTGTTTAAATAAAACACGGCCAGACAGAACTGGTTTCGCGCGGCCGGGAGATGACAGCTTTTCGAATGCACAATAATAATAAGCGGGGCAATATGACTCGGCTAAAATTAAAACTTTTTAATGCCGCCGCGCGGGGACACGTGGCGTCGAGGCTTTGTTTCTCGCTCCCGGGCGCGCTTTATGTAATTGAAAAGCTGCGCTCGCCTTTGTACCGTCGGCGGCTGTGTTTGTCCGGCAAACATTTGCGCTCCGCGTCGGGCTAACGGTGCGCGAGCGCGTCACGCCGCGAGTGGCAATGATTCGCCCAACGGTAAATCCATTGGGAATATCGTTTCTTCGGTCGGGGCGAAAGAAACTCGATCGCGGAACCGTAAGCGCGCCGATTCGACGCGGCGCGCGACCCGCGAATGCGCCTCGGCACGCCGTCGGCCGTTCCCGCCGAATTCTCGTCCCCACCTGCTGCTCGAGAGCCCGAGCGGCGACGAGCCGACAGCCGCTCGTTCCTCCATCCTCCTTCCAGAAGAAGGCGCCGTCGACGTCGGGGCTGTCGAGGACGGCCAGCTCCTGCAGCTGGCTTATCGGGCCCGGCGAGCTCTCGCGCGGATGAGCCGTGTTAATTCTCGATCGGCGGCGCGACGGACGCGCCGAGACTGACGCTCGGGGGACGATCTCGGAGCGCGCGATCTCAAGGAGAGCCGCGCGGCCCTATTAATAGACGACGGCGCCTTCTGCGGGGGCTGAGATCGGTAATTGGGATCGATAGGTGGAGGAGGCGGGCCAATTGGAACGGCCGGCCGAGTGATTGGTCTCTTTTTGTTTTTTTTTTCGGATTCTGGTGACTCGGAACGTGCTCTTCTGATTGGTCGCGCTTTTTGATTTTGCAATTTTTGCAGCGATTGCGCGATTCGCGCGGCCGAGGCCCGAGCGAATATGTCTATCGGAGATAGTAAAAATTGTGTCACCGATCGTTTGAGGGAAATCCCAGAGCGCGAGATTCGCCGCGAAGCGTTGCCTCTTCAATTTCAAACGATCTGCTATTCCCATTGAAGCGTCAACTTTCGGATCCTTCCAATCTTGGACGTTTGACGTACCAATTCGCAGCGGTTCCCCGCAAAAAGCGTCATCCAAATCTCCCGCAAACATCACACGTACCGGCAGCAGCCGCCAGCGCAGGCAGCTCGGCCCGTCCACTCGGCCATCGATCAAGCGGCTCGGCTGTATTCTCGCATCCTCCCGTTATATATAGCCCGCGGCGGTGGACGCGCGCTCACCTAGACACTCCGCGCGTCCGTCCCGCGTATAAAAAGAGCCCGCACTGACGTCAACGGCGACCGCGTCCTACTGGGCAGTGGGCCGCGCGCGGCAGGTAGCAATTTTCGGCGATTAGGGCCGCGTAATTAGCCGCGCGGCTCGAAATAGCCCCGGCTATCACTTCCTCCGTCTCGAGATGTTTTCGCGCGCGGGGCCGGGAATGCAGCGCGCGGCGAACCGCGTCGGACGAGCTCGCCGCCCGTCGGAGGAGAGACGACGGACTGACGTCGCCCACCGGGGGGAATCGACGGCCTGGGCGACGTGCCTTGGGCTCGGCGGTGCGGTATCTTATCGAGGCGCACGAGACTCGGATAAGATCGGTTTTGCGCGACGAGGACGTCGATGTGAGTGATCGGTTCTGCGATTAGGTTTCGTTGGATTTGCAAGGAGGTGCGAGATACGCTCGACTTCTGAAGATCAGATAGCTTTTGTCTTGCAGCGTAAATCTGGAGGTGTTTGAAATATTGTAAACGTTCGCTCGATCGAATAAGAGCTCGCGTAGAGATAGAGTAATTGCCTTTACTCAAACTGAATGTATTAGCGAGCGAAAAAATTATCGTCTCATAACGTGAAAATTAATTTATGCTTTCTTATAAAACTTAATGAACTGCAAATAAAAGACTCTCGTGAATTTGTTAGAGGCGTTTATTCAAATTAATGAGCATAATAAGCTTCGGATGTAAATTTTTTGAAATACATCGGAGGAACACTTTAGTGGAGTAATTTTAGAATATTTATGGACGTACGCCGTCATTAAGCTTTGTAAAGTAAATTACAATCCATCGCTGCAAACATAATAAATAATGATTTGTGCATTGTGCAGACGAATATTAATTTATCTCTTGATGCTACTGAACTTTTAGTAATAAATAACCGACAAATACAACGGTTTCATTACCGAACTCGCACAATCAAGTATCCATTGATATTATACGAATTGAAATTTTCCGCATCCCTCAAACCATCCAATTCGCGACCCGAAGCCCCCCCAAACCATCCCTCCCCACCCGCCCCGCTCTCAACTTCCTCATTCCCCGCGAAGCCTCCCAACGAAGAACCAACTTCCAAAGGGGTGCAGCTCTCGCGGCGCGCGATCGGAGCGTCGAGCAAAGTGCTGCCCGCGGGTCGTTTCCATGCGGGTCACGCGCGCGATCCCGAGAGCGCTCGCTCGCTCGTTCCAGCGGCTATTGAAAGCTGGACGCTCGCAGTGCCAGCGAGGCGAGACGCCCCCGCCGCCGGCGTAATTCGTTCGCGCGACGCCGGTGATGCCTGCTCCGCCGCCGCTGCGGCGCGGTGGTCGCGTAGTGGAGAGCGCTGCTTGTTTTTTTTCTTCTCGCCTTCGAGCGAGGAGGAAAGTGTAGCTCCGTCGGGGGGATTTTGGAGAGGCGACGCTTGGTCGTTTTAGAATCGAGAGGGGAAGAGGCTGCGGTTGTCCCGGACGAAGTGGGGTGGCATTATCGGTTTGTAAAGTGACAGGCTGAAGTGCCGACGCTTAGCGAATGCACGTGCGCGGGTTTATTGAAAATTGGCGCGCAATCACGGAAGGATTGATAAAGTGACCGTTTTAGACGCGAACAATAATGGTAGAAATTGAGCACGCAAATTATTTGGGAAAGTCTCTCGACGCGGCACCTCTGCACATTCGCTCGTTTACTCAAGCTTGACAATGAGCACGTAATCGCCTCGTGAAACTACATCATCGCGTGTTTTAAGAGTGTTTTAAAAGCGCGAGAAGCATCTGTCAAGCTACGCACATCTCCGACCAGAATAAAATAATTCAGCCGAGTCCCGAACTCGGCGTCGCCTGCGCAAAAGTTCCGCAAACAGTCCCCGTCCAAAGAAACGATTTCCCTCGTTTCCCGCGGCGGCATTAGCAATGCAAATTCCCCGTCTCGTGACTCGTCGGCTCGCGGCTTCGCGCGTCGCCCGCGCGACCGTCTCCGCGCTTTCCTTCCTCCCGGTCTCTCGACTTGTCGCTCTCGCGATCAAAACAAAAGGCCCGCGGCGTCGCTCGACGAAACCGCCCGGCGTCCGAGGCGCTCTCGGCGTAGGCGTCGTCGAGCCGGGCGACGGCGCGGACAAGGTCGATTACCGGTGCAGCGTCTCAAGGCTGATTTGCGCGCGCGCGAGCCGGCTGCATACCTGCGACAGGCGCGCTGGACGGCCGCGCTTATTGAAACGATAGCGTGCGAGCGCTTATTTATCGGACGCGAGAGGTGCGCGCACCGCGTGCTCTGTTTAATAAGAGCGCAGGAAGCACGGCTCGAGTCGCGTGGGCTGGAGTCCGCTGATTAAGGCTTTTAATGTCCAGGTTTCAACCAGTTTTTAGAAGCGCCGCGTCGGTCGCCCTCGGCGAAGGCGCATGGAATGTTAAATTTAACAGAAGCATATCGCGGCGTAAAATCGGAAGCAAAAAGTTTTGCATCGAGCTGCTACGAAAGAGCCATTAATCAAACAATTCAAAACCAACCACCTGCTCCTATCGCGCCCGTTCGATCGACACCCGCCGAAAGAACTCGCGCCTCTCGCGCGCGGCCTCGAAAAAAAAAACAAGAAGAGAAAAGCAGGCGGCCGGATCGACGACTCACGTGTCCCGGCGCACCGCGTCCGCTCGAGAGGCCGCCGCCGCGGCGAAGGGAGACGAAGGGGAACGGCGGCGAGGCGAGGGAGCACGTGATGTTTCTCCGAACGGGTTTGGCCGCTCGCCAAAGGTCGCGCCGTCGGCCACCGGTTCCGACGACGCCTCGCGGCTCGAGCGGGATAAGCGATGGGCCTTTTTTCGAGGGGGATTTCGCGAGGGCGGAGGGGCGGGGATCGGTGGTCGGACTGGCGAAGGGACGACGGAGCGAAATTGCTTTGGGCGGGTTTTTTTTTGAGGTTTTATGTGAAGTTAGAGAGAAGGACGAGACTTCGGGAAATAATGTTTTTGGCGGCTTTGGCGAAATGCTGAATCTTTAATCCGTCAAGTTTTATTGGACGGCATTCGGAAATCTTGGCACTGATTATTCCGCGGAGTCGCTTATTTACTAACTAAAGTAGATGTTAATACCACAAAGTTTATCGTTTTATTCAAATTAAAAAAAATTTATAGTACTCGTGATGTGTTTGACAGCTAATACTAGCGTCTACAATTACTTTAAATAATTAGGTTATTCAACTGCGAAATATGTTAATTTAAGAACGTTAACCTCGCGCATAATATAATATGACCGCGAAATTTTAAATTGTTGAATCACCCAAAGCCAACGTCTGCCTGTAATATTTTTCTCATTCTTTAACCATTGCTAACCACAAAACAGCTAAGAATCGAAGCAAATCCCCGAAACTCATCGAAATACGATCAAAATCCAATTCACCCCATCCTATCAACGAAAATCACGCGGAAATTCATTTAAAGCCGCGTCTTTCGCGGCGAATGCAAAGGGACCAGATATACTAACGTGCACGCAGAAACCGCCCGACGTACGGAGCGGAAAAGGGGGCGGGGGGGAGGGTATCGTTTATTGGCATTGCAGATCGGTCTTTTGTCTGGCAATTGTCTGCCGGTTTACCAATAGCCCAAATATAAAACTCTCTTGGCGTTCGGCGCGCTCCGCGACTGACGATCCGTGAGAAAGTTGCACAATGCCGCGGAATTCGGAGCGTCGTGCGATACTTGCCGCCGAGTGGGTTTTAAAGCGAGAGACGGCTTTGCTTTTTTAGTTACAGTACAGAGCTAGCGTGAGTTTCGTCTCGGTTCTTTCGAACACTTTCATGCACATGCGAGGCGGGAATGCGCGCTTTTTTCTGCTCCCTCGTTGGCTTGCATTGCGATTGAAATTCGCGACGTTTTTGAAAATGACTCTTTGAGTCTGATTTTTGAAAAGGTGGCAATTGCGAGAAAGGTGAAGATTATAATTTACGAATAATCGGGAGTCTAGCCCGCAAATCGCATTTGCGGCAAATAACTATAATCATGCAATTTTTGCAATGTGCACTTTTGTGAAATCGCGAAATTTAGCATAAACATTCCGGGGGAGCAGAAAAACAATGCAGTCAGCGAATAATTGTTTTGATGGGGTGCTTACATAAGTGTTGAGATAGTCGAAAGGATCGAATTCCTGCTGTTCTTCGTCGATCGCGGAAGGAGGACAAGGGTAGAAGGCTTGTGACGGCCTATCAAAGTTATAAATGCTTTAGTTTTTCTTTCGATGATTCAAGAGTTGTTTTATTGTAAACTAATTTGTTGCTGCTTGGAATTCGATATTTGGCATAGCTATTTCGAATTTTTTGCGCTTGTTGTGTTCCATTTCATTACATTTGCAAGTGGCTTTTTGGCGCGCGACGAGGAGCGATGTTAAATAAAGTGTGTAATATTTGCATTTTGCACACAGTCCGTTTACAATTTAGTCAAAGGAATTATATTTAAAGCGATTCTTTGCTAAATGAGCCACTGAATTAACGTGAATCATCTTCTTTTCCTGCTATAACATTAGACTCAATCTTTCGCCACGTCTGTTAATCCGCCCAATCAGTTCACTAATTTAACTTGAAAAAGTTCATTACCGACTGCTTTGAAATTCGAATTCTTCTGAACTGTTTAACCATCACGTGTTAAAATTAACGCCACCGGGAAGCGCTCTCGCCTTGTTTACATTCTCAAGGCCGCCGTTCTTTTCGTCCTCCGCGCAATTAAACGCGCGGAGTCGCGCGCGCGAGAAAGGGAGAGACGGCAAAATCGGCTCGGCTGCTCTGCACTTCCGTCGCGTTGCGCCGCGCGCCCACCGACTCTCCTCGGCGTTCGGGAACTTCCGGGCGCATCGGCGAGCGTCTCCCCGGACACTTCGCCGCGCGGAAAGATTTGAATTACGATTTCGGAATTAAGCAGCTAGACTGAGAAGAAATCGTTTACTTCTTTGAAAGAAATCGAACAGAAGCAGAACGGTTACTGATGCTGAACTACTAATTGGGCAACGAACTTGTAGCTAGTAAATTTGCAGTAAAAGTGCAAAATAATACATGGGATTTGGGCCCGGAGTTCATCGCACAGTCAATTGACAAGACTCGTAAAATTAAAAAAGTGGTAAAATTTTAACTTTTAATGGAAAGACAGTGAACTAGATAATTCGGTAGACGTTATTAGAGCTTTGGCCTTAAATGACATGAAATACAAAAACTTGAAGCCCCTTGGTATGGAAGTCAAGCCAAAGTCGTAAAAACTCAATAACCTTGGTATCGAGAACTCGAAATTTTCGTTTATTTCGCAAGCAATCGAATTTATTATTGAAATAAATTTTATGAAAAAAGCCAAAAATAGGCCACATTTATAGGATATAAGACCTCTGCGGCAGAATACTCCAGAAGAACGGAAACCGTCAATAAGAATGTGTCGGCAGCAGTAATATTTTGATTGCACCGACTCCCATTATTCAGCTCCCGAGCTACAAATATTTAGCATTCAAGCTTGAAAACGTACGCGAAATGGAACACCGCTACGTTTCTATTCTACAACCTCCGCCCGTTCGCCGGAGCTCCATTCTGCCTCGCGAGACGGCCAAACTACCTGTGCGACTGGCTCCTTCTCTCCTTGAACTTCTCCATGACCCTGGAGAACTCCTCCCACTCCTTGTCGATCTCCTCCTCGGTGCCGTCGGGGTGCAGGTGCAGGAGGCTCTCCTTCGGCTCCTCCTTCTTCGCGCCCCGGTGGTGCGCCATCCTCTTCAGGTCGATCTTCTCCCCGCCGTTGTAATTGTAATTCCTGGCCATCTCGCTCTCTCGCTCACGATAACACAGACGACGACGACGACGACGACGGGCAGCCTCTCATCTCCTCTTGCTCCTCGCTCGAGAATTCAGACTCGGGGCGCAGAGGGCCGCGTCGGAGGTGACATCTCTCTCGCGCTCGGCCGCGCGTCCACGTCGTCGTCGCGAGTCAGTCCCCGACCGAGGAGCCCGAAGCGCTCGTCCAGAGTGCGCGGCCCTCGCGGCGGCCAGACGAGCCGCCGCTGCGCACGGCTCAATTTATAAACGCATTAGCCTCGCGTGCGCGCACACACACGCACACGCGCGCGCGTAGCGGCAATTTTCCCCCCCAAGCGGAGGGCCGAGCCAAATTGCCCCCTGGAGACGGACGGGCCGTGCGCTGGTGTGCGGACGGAGCGACGGAGCGCGCCTAAACGAACCTAAGTGCGAGCGACGCGACGAGCTTTTCTGGACTGAGGCTGCCGCCGCTGCGGCTGCCGCTGCTGCCGTGGCTCGCGAGACGATATAATTCGAGGAAGCGCGTCGGCCCTTCCTGCTTCCAAGCTCCGCGGAGTTTTCCTGCGGGCAGCTCCCACGGGCCGCACTGCCGAGCGGGCAAGGTTGCCGCGATTCGATTCACGGGCACCGAGACGAGTGTTTATTTATTTATTTATTTTTTTTTTCTTTTTGGACCGAAAATTCAGGGGTTACAGTAGAATGTTGACTCGAGAGATGCAGCTAGGAGGGTTATTGAATTTAGTCGTCGAGTGGAATGTATGCTGGCTGATGAATTCATCGAGGGCTAGGCAAGCTATTTGCGGGGAAGATAAGCGCAGACTTGCTGACTCGCGCGTTTTCGTCGTTGATTTATTTTAGCGGACGATTTTTGCTGACTGAAAGTGAGCTCCGCACGCTGGGGAGCGAATAATTAAGTAAAATTGGAAGAAAGTGGCGCAATTTCGTCTTACTATATCCGGCTTATTCTACTTAGGGAAGAGAAACTCTCGGGCTAGGAATTTCCATAAGTAGCGTTGCATATCCATCAGAAACTTGGTAGTTTTCTTTCATTAAGTAGGAATAAAAATGTCCTGTCTTACAATAATTTACAGATACAAAGAATAACTTCTGCTTTCTTACTTTCGCACAATTAATATGTATATAAGTTAATGTATAAATTACTGCTGTCCGAATTGATTCGATTACAGTTTCATTTCCTTCTCACTTGAAGCTTAACGACCGCAAAATGACCCTTTTCCCGATTAAACAAATTCCCACAGCCTTATCATTACCCAATAAATCCTCCGAAAAACAGCACCGAACCCGTCGCTCGAAAAACGACCGCTCCGCTCGCGCCAAAACCCATCGTCGCTCCCAGCAGATTTTTCCGATCCCCCTCGCCGCGAGGCGAGTCGCCCAAAAAGCGCCTGGGAACCGAATCCGAGCGCGTCGCAGCGTCGGGATTTGTTGTGCCGACTGTACAGAAGCCGCTCGGTAATGGGCCACTTCCCCTCGGTGGCGAGGGCTCGTAGGAAGCTGACTTCAAAGTCACGAGTTATCATTGGCCAAAATTACCTCGTAATTCAAGCTCGTCTTACCGAGAGCCGCGCGCTGCGAGCGGCGGCGGCGGCGGAGCTCTCTCTCTCTCTCTCTCTCTCCCTCTTGCTCCGCTCGATTCTCGACGCTCTCGACGGGATTGGATTCCGCGAGCAGCCGAGATCTTCCAAGTCTCGACGAGCTGAGGTCAAGTGTGAGCCAAGAGAGCCGCCGCCGCGCGGAATCGTGCCGCGGCAAGGTGGCCCATCAGTTAGCCGACGGGCGCTGCGAGTATTATTTTCGGGGAGTTGGGTGTATTTTTAGGCGGGTACTTGAAGGTGGCTTTTCGGGCTGGATTTTCGTTGGAAATTCGATGTTTTTCTGAATGGAGAGAGGTTGAATGCGCGTCTTTTTCAGATGTATAAGGTCAAGCGCGATTCTGACGCAGTTTTTTAATGCTTTGATTGACGGCTGGGATTTAACGCAATTATATTTTAAAATAACATCTAATGAAGTTACAGTAAAACAGTCGACCGTACACTTGCATGATTTCACTAGTTGGGGTATCGTCGCCTTAAATGTCTGAAATTTAATCTCACTCCCAACGTCGCGCTTGACCCGAATTACTTAATTTTATTCAAAACATTACCCAAATAAATCCTATTACAATCAAGTTATTTAAAAAAAAAAACTCTTTCTTCACCACTTACAAAACATGGACTAAATGTTAAGCTTCCGAATACTGCGTGTCACGGATTACGCGTCTTGGTATTATTCTCTACTCGGTCGCGTCGACGGAGGATGGAATTTATTACTCATAGTCGGGCTGCACAGCGTGGACGTTAATCTCGCTCGATCTTACGGTTTTAAAACGGTTTTTGAACGCTTTACGTTGGAGTTAAACGTAAGCTCTTCCTTTGCTGTAACCTTTTTGAAAATTGGTATTTCGAGGAAGTACTACATATCACAATCGAAGCACTTCTCCGGTAAATAGTTTCGTACAGAATTTTTCGGAAATAATTCAACAAGCTGCGATCGATCCCCAAGAAAAAGCCTCAATCCCAAATCCAACTCTTCCCAGCAGTCAAACTCCGCGATCCGGCCTTACCTTCGAGCCAGCGGAGCTCTCCATATCCAGCCGCGAGAGAGAAAAAAAAACTCGCCCCGCGGTCCTCTGCCTCGGAGTCGAAAAAAGTGTACTGAGAGGCGAATCCGCCTCCGGGCGCGATCAGGTGCATTGGGTGCCGACGGGGGTTATTGGGTCGGCGATAAATTAGCTCGGCCGGCGTATTTGCTCGGCATCGGTGTATCCGGATTGTTGGCCGATCAAACAGAATCGGCGCGATTCAAACGCCGCCGCCGCCGTCGGCGCGATTATCCCGTGACTTTGTGTTTGCGCGTTTGCTGATTAATTTTGCGACTGAGAGATTTCTATTGGCTGCTGCTGCGAGTCTTGTTTTTGTTGGAGACTTGGGTAGGTAGGCGGAGGCCTTACAGTTTAATGTGATTTTTAAAGAAGGTGAGCCGAAACGGTTGAATGTAATTTTTCTTTTAAATTAATTAAGTACCCGATTGTGGACTGTCAAAAGGATAGGATTAAGGGTATGTGGAAATTTTAAGTCATTTAAAAAGAAGCTTAATTTAAAGATGAAATAAATGTATATAAAAAATATTTTTCAATTCATAATCTAAATGAATGCAACAAGTAGTTCATAGTAATTAGCTTTAAATGAAACGGTACACAGCGATCAACTTCAAATGGATATATGAAAAACTAGATCAATGCCGCTGTAGATAAAGTAGATAAGAGACTAACAAATTTATCGTCAAAGATCGTCCACAATAACTAACTTTCAAATTTCAAAAAGTCTAATCCAGCAAAGAATCTAATCGTTCGCCAAACCGAGATCCCTCCTCAAAACCCAATCCTTCGAATCCTCTCTCCCAAGCAGCTTGCGAGAAGACGCGCGTATCAATTAGACGGCCGAGCGAGTCGAGAGAGCGACGGATATGGTTCTATTGCGGCGCAGTGCCTCGCCATTACCTATGCTTGCGCGCCGCGTCCCATGGGTTCCACGACCCCGTGGCGGTATTAGACTGCTTCAATCAGTTAATGCGAGTCACGTGGGGCATCAGCGCCGGAGAGATTACCGGGGAGCCGCTGGCGCGTCCAGCGCGGCCGAGGGAATGGCTTTTGCGCTTTTCGGACCATCAGACGCGTCGGGACTTCCGGCGTGAGTCGGAGGCGAGGAGCTTGCGGAGCTGCTCGCGGGAGGAGGCCGAGTTTTCAGAGGCTTCGACGACGGTTCTTTTTGGCTTTTAGCGGTGCTTAGAGTGGATAAGTTTTCTGCTCACGGGGCAATTTTCTTGCCAGTGCACTTAGAGTAAAAGAATTAAATGATAACAAAGCGCTTTGTTAAACGCGAGAGGTTTATTTCAAGAAATAATCGTTATACGTACATATAGATGAAATTCGAAAACTGTCCGAAAATCCACGAGAACGTTCGCGAGAGGCAGCCGAGCGTTATTTTGCGCATTTTTATATAACGCCCCCGTCTTCCCGGAGAGAAAGCTTCAGAAGCAAGGGTCAGACGCGCCTTTGTACGATTACGCCTTTATCTCGGAGAAGCAGTTTAGATACCGCCGCCTTTGGTGGCGGTATTCGGATCGAACTGGAAGAAACGAGCGTTTTGTTTATGCGCGCGGCGTTCTCCGATAAACAAGCCCGTACAAAGAGAGGCGGCGAGCGCGCGTAAAAAAAAATTCAATGTTCGCTCATTAGCTCGCCGAGAAAATACTGCTCTGATTTACAAGTTCGGCGGCGATGGAGATAAAAAAAAGAAGTTTAGTGGCTCTAAAAGATTACGACTTCGCGGGTGTTTGCGGGGATTTAGTGCGCTGAGAGATTTCAAGTACGAAAAATAGAATGTTTCTCTCTCGCTGAAAATTAAATCGGCGGGATAAAAAGTAGGGCAGACAAACGAATTAGAAATTCACTCGAGCTTCACGACGCTTCTCAACTGACTTTCAAAGCAACGATTAACTCGCTTCAAAACGACGCGGCCAAAAATCACCCTCCCAAACGAGGCAGCAAATTGGACTCGTTCTCAAAGTAACCCGTCCGCGAGCAGCCGACGTCATCTCGAGCTCATCTCCCCCCGACGTCGAGAAACAAAAGAAAAAACGACGAGCAAAGCAGTCGCCCGAAAAACTCATCGCGACGTCCGCGCTCGATTCTTCAGCGCGGCATTGTAAACGCAGCGCGCCAATTAGCCCGCGGCGGATATTTGCTCGAGGATCGCTAATGCCCGCGACAGATTGCCCAGCCGCGATTTGCGCTTTAGGGCGCAGCGCTCGTAAGGCGTTAAGTAATGCTAATGCACGAGCGCTCCACTTTGCGCGCAGCAGTAACGATCGGCCGTCTTTCGGCGCGAGCGGCGGGAACGGAGGCGGGGGGGGGGCTTTTTTTTGTTTGCGCCGAGAACAAAGACAGCGAGAGAGAGAGAGAGGGGCTGTTTTTCGGAGAGAACAGGAGTTTGTGGGTCGCGCGCTTTCTTCGTTTTTTAGTGGGTTATTATGCCGGGGGCTGTAATAAGGAAGTGCTCGTAGCATTGGAAAAATGGAGATTCGAGGAGGTTAGAATGTAGATAAATTGCATTCTGGCGGTTTAGAAAGATAATAAGGAAGGTTGAAAAAGTATTTAGTAAACTATTTATAACTGGTGATTGCGTGCTTTGAACGTGAAATTGATTTTTGTTATTTTTTTTTTCTCCGAGGCGAAAGCGCTCGAATAATTCATGTTCCGACGCGTACTTTTTTTAAACAATTTATTTTACAAAAAGATTTACGAGTTCAAAGACATATCTCTTCTATCGTTCCCGAGAGAACATTTCAATTATACACTTTAAGACGCATTTTTGCATAAAATGCGCAAGTTCCTACATATCTGTCCGCTGAAGCGATAAAACTTTACTGGATACGTGTCTGAACTTGTTCGCTGCTGGGTACACACCGATAACCTATTTAAAAACTCTGTGTTTTAAAAACAAATTCGCGCGGAGAGCCGGGAGTATTGTATAATATTTAATAAAACTTTTGCGCAACAGTTTACGAGAGCGTCGCCTTTAGATTTCTAAAACTATTATTTTTCTTCTCTGCGAAACGGTTAAATTTAGACGGTTACGCTTATCACCTATATAATATTTTACATTTCAGATAAGGCTATCTGTCAGAAATTTTAGCGCCGACGTGCATCGATAAACCTTGAAATTGATTTATTTTTTTAAACATACGTCCACATTTTAATTCCATTTTTCCTTCAGTTTATTCAGTACTCGCGTCCAATGCGCGCTATCGCGTCATTTCAATTCTCCGCATCTTTTAATTTCTCAGATTTATCGGCGACGATGACCCTTTCGAGGCGTCAACAACTATAATTGTAGGTCAATAATTGTGAGCGCTCCCGTCGCCCCCCCCCCCCCCCCCCAACGACTTCATCTCCGATCAGCGCCACATCACACGATAATGTGCTATCTCCTCCCGGAGAGAAAAGAAAAAACAGCCTCGCCGCGTTATCTCCGCCATCGCCGCCCCGCGACCGTAGGTGAAAGAACGCCGCGTGTTCCTCCGGCGAAAGAAGAAAAAGTCCTCGGCATTCCCGGCGGCGGTGGCGGTCACACGGCGAGGCGCAGCGCGTGTCACCTGTCGGCGGCGGGCGAGCGACTCGCCTGACTTAATCGAGATTTGATGAGCAAAGCCAAGGCCGGCCGCTCGCGGGAGTTGCGTCAGCGCCTCGCGCGGCGGCTCGTTTCCTTCAAATTATTAGATTACACGCGCCGGCGTAAATATTGGCGCGCGCGCGCGCGCGAGCTCGTTCCGGTGACGTCAGGCGTGTCGAACCCAACACCTGCTGACGAGCGGCTCGTTTTACGCCCGAGAGAGTCCTTTTGCCGCGAGCGGTTTCGAGTGATGCGTTCGCTTCGAGCCTCGGGGAAGTGCTGCGTGGCTTCGATTGGACGCGTCGGCGCTGCGGGATCGTTGCTTTGTCGCTGGGCCGATCGGAGCGTTTTGCGGTTTGGAAAGTGTATGGCTTTTCATTTTCACGGAGGAAACTGCAGATTACGACGGGCGAGAATTGGCATCGAGGTGCCCTGAAATTATGCGCGCGAGTCTGACATAGATTTCGGTGAAATTGCAGGTGTGGGACTCTGGTTGAGAAACGGGTTGCAAAATGTCGGTGTGTTTTCTGTGTAATTGGCTACATTTTCTTTTATTTGACGAATGGTACAAAATGTAAAAAATTTGATTTTCAAAAAATATTATGATTTCGTTTATAAAAAAATACATTTTATAAAATTATGTGCGTTATAATAACAATCTTTAAAGACTTGAGAAACGCATTCAACAAGAGCGATCAAGAAAATTTTTCGACGCTCAGCTTAGGTTGAGCGAACTCTCATTACCTCGACCACTAAATGCTTCTAATTAGTTTTCGTAACATCATTCTTAAGGAAATTCTACAATCTAGCTTGATCTCGCGCAAAAGACGAAGCAAAAAGTTGCGTGCGCAGGATAAATTGCCAAGTGGTTACATTGTTAACAAGCTCGCTTATAACTATCGCTTTGGAATCGAATCGCGAGGACAGAGGCGCGATCGTTTCAATCTCTCGAGGTATTCGTTCGCAGATCTATCGATAAACCCATTCGGCTCTTCAGCAGCCTTTCTTCACGAGTCTCATCGGCTCGATGCCGAGCTCGGCGGCGATCTCCTCCGAATTCTTGATCTGATTCTCGTGGTAGTGGATGCCACCCTCCCTGTCCACCTTCGCCATGGCACTTCTCTCGGGATCTCCGGCCACCTGGATGTCCTTGTCTCCCTTCTTAGGCAGCGATCTCAGCTGGCCCAGGAGATGAGCCAGTCTGTCCGGTGCTCCGGGTCCGAACGCCTCCGGATTTATGGCCATGAAGAAGTGGCCCAGGTCGGCGTTGCCCTCGCTGTTGTCCTTCCACAGTCGGATATTCGGTCCGTACTTGCTGCCACTGAGGACACCGCAGAGGACCTCGACCATCAAAGCCAAGCCGTACCCTTTGTATCCGGACGTGTGCTCCTCTCCTCCCAGAGGCAGGAGCCGATGCACCTCCAGCGCCGCCTTGGGATCGGTGGTTGAATTACCTTCCTTGTCCATCGCCCAGCCGTGCGGTATGGGGATCTGCTTGCGATCGGCCAGCTCGATCTTCCCCAGAGCCACGGCGGTCGTGGCCATGTCCAGGAGGAATTCGTCCCCTGCCGCAGCCTTCATGCCCAGAGACAGAGGATTAGTGCCCAGCGCAGGAGCGACCGCCCGAGTCGGCACCGACAGAGGACTCGTGTTGGTGCAGCTGACGCCGATCATCTTCTCCTCCATGGCCATGAGCGAGTAGTAGCCGCAGATGCCGTAGTGATTGGATCCTCGGGCGCTGACGATTCCCACGCCGAACCGGCGGGCCTTCTCGATCGCCAGCTCCATGCAGAACTTGCCGATCACCTGGCCGAGGCCGTCGCGACCGTCCACCAGGGCGATCGCCTAGGGAGAGAGGAGGCGGTCAGTGTGGGTTTACGATTATTGGCTTGTGAGGGGAAGAGCCTTGAAACTGTTGCAGTTGGCGGAATATTGCGGCTTTTAGAGCATTAAGCGGAATTGACCGAGATGGCCGTTTTAAGTTGATGAAATTGTTTTTTAAATGGAGTATCGGAGGAAGGCTTGGTTGGCAGACAATTTTTTAGAGGCTTGATGGCGCGAAGCATAAAAGTTTTGATCGTCTTTTTTTTTTTGTTTTGAGAATTTTATCGAACTTGAAACAAGTGATGGTTATTTAAGAAGTTACCATTGAACGATTCATTATCTTTCTAAATTATTAATAGAAATTCTACATTGCATAGTTGGTGCTTGTGCAAAATTTTATCGATGATTCGATATCGGATTAATAATGGCCAAACTGGTAAACAAGTTTTTTCTTTAGTAAAATAATCTGAGATTATATAAATTATGATAACTTGTTAACAAACAATTTAGTTAGGAAACGATTTCTGAAAAATTCAAGTTTTTAATGCTACTTTACCGTCTATATTTTAAAGATCTTTACAAATGTTTTTCCCGATTTTTACCTTGGACGAAATTGATAAGACGATTAATGCCGAATTATCAGATAAGCAAACATAATTAATAGATCTTATCTTTCTCGGTCGTGATTATTAATAGCAAATATGAATTTAATTAGTTATTAAACTGCAAAAGTTTATTAAGGCTCATAATTGGTACTCACAAGCAGATACTATAAAATATCTTTTAAAAAAAACTTACACTGTTTAAAATTACTCAAAAAATACATTAATTTTTGTCTGCGTATAAATTAAATAAATGGCGTTTATTTCAGTCGAATTTTTCACCATTAAATAAACACGAATATAAGCTAAACAGGTTAATAAGTAACATTTAAGTTCCACTAGGTCATGAAGACTTTATCACGCCGTAATGACCCACTTTCAATGAACGCAAACGAAATTTGAATTACCGCTCTCACATTTTATTGCGAAGCCGGTGCATTACCTTACATGGTTTAAAAAAAGTTTGAAGACCATTATTACGAGTCTAACCGAAGACTTCTCGAATAGCATCTATTTTAAGCTGACTTTCGCATTCGTGAATTTCGATTTGTAATTATAATCACACCTCGCAGACTAATGTATTTTTTGAACAAATTTCCATCCACTCGACATCCCCCTCCCCCCCGAAATCCCATTCGTCGTCTCACCCCAACCCCTGCATACTCAACGCGAATCTCTCGATCTTCACCTGAAAATCCGCGACGATCCTCGGCTTGCTCTTCACGTCGATGAATCCGCTCTTGATGCTGTCCAGATACAGGGACAACCTGTTGAGCCCGTGGCTAAAGTGTCCCCTGTAATCGGCGACCATCAGATGACGCGCGACGCACCGGGCGTCCTCCTCGCTCGCTCCCACGCCGACGAGGCTGTCGGCGATGTAGCGTACGACCTCCTCCTGGGGCGCGACGCAGTCGTCGAGGTTCAGGCTCGCCATGCCGCCGGTCGCCTGCTGCTGCTGCGGGAGCCTCGACGCCTCGCGGAAGCCACGGACGTCCGAGCGGCGCTGGCGGCTGGACAGGAATGCCCGACGAGCGGGAGACGTCCGCGCCCACAGACCTCGCAGTGCCATGCTGGAGTCGCGCCGAGAGCTTCTCCCTCCAGAACAATCGACGGTGTACTCTCTCTCGCTGCTTGCTCCTCGGCTACGCGCCTCCGCTTATCGCGCCCAACTGCCGCGGGCAGCGCACTCACTTATCGGCCGGGGTTTGAATTTTTCCCGCCGCCGCGGCCGGACCGCGGCTATTTATTCCCAGGAAAAAGTAGCCGAGATAAGCGCGGCTGGACGCGTGTGGGCCTGCGTAGATTTTCCGGCGGCTGTCGCTGCACTGATTGTAAGCTGTTCGCTCCGGCACCACCGTGCCCGAGACGACTTTGACTTTCGAATCGCACCCGATCCGCGGCTTGCGTAACCCCCTCCGAGAAAGGGTCGAAGAGCCGATGCGGCGAAAAAGAATCAGCCAGCTGCTCCCTGCCGTCGCCTTCCAATCCCGTCGCGCGCTGCTCTCCGCGGCCACGTGAGAGCGATCGGCGAGCGCGAACTGCGGCGATCGCGACTCGCACTCGCGCGGCCGGCGCTGTTTACGATTGCGCAACGGCTCGAGCGGCCTTTTTCTGCGCTCTCGCGGGATGCACACCGCGTCGGGCGGCGGTCTCGTTCGGAAATAGACTTTCGCCGCGGCCTGCGGATTTGATCGGGCTTCGGGGGGGGAGAAGGGAGGAAAGGTCGGAGAGGTGCGCGCGCGCGCGGCCGCGCGGCTGAGTGTGTTTACGTTGGGTTTATCGCGCGCGGGAAACAAGTGTGTGGGTAATGTTGCCATTAGCTCGTGCTTAAGTCGTTAGAATTGAAAATAAATTTTAACGACCGCGCGCGCGCGCGGCGTCTCGGCTCCTCAATGCCTGGCTTTCATTTGTGCGTAAATAATATCGACCTTTGATCGATGCTAATTATTTACATCATTGAGCGCTGCAGTTAAAATCTTCTACCGGTAACATAACAAGTATTTCTGTGGAAGCAATTTTCTCCGCAGGAATATACTGCTTCTTGTAATGGCTCTTCGGCGTAAAACGGGCATAGTTATTTTCAAAAATTTTGCCCGCAATAAAACTTCGTATCTCCAAGGCGACGAGCTTGCTCGCCGAGGAAATCGCGACGATTACCCTTGAATCGCACCTGAACCCAAGCAAGCTCTTCGAGTCGAAGCCCAAGCTCGTAAAGCACCTCGCGAGGCCCGGCTTGCGCAACGCTCTTATCCTCGAATTACGAGAGCCTGGGCGCAAGGCGGGCCGGTGCACTTTTCGCCGGTGCTTTTTTCGCAGTCGCACCGCACCGGTCAACCGGCGAAAATAGCCGGCCGCTGTATTTATAAGCGGCGCAAAGTGCCTCGATCTGCGAGCTTTCGTTCGATTCGCGCTTGGGGAATCGAGTATAGGGGATACATTGCGGGCGAGAGCCGCGCGGGTATAAAGAGTCCTTATAATGCGCGCGCGATGCGACGCCGTCGTGCGGAGGGACTGCTTAATTAGGCTCGATGCGCCGGAGGGGCTTCCGGGACATCGGCGGGGTAACGGCGGTGGTGTTTTGGAGCTGGAAATTTGGCCTAATTGGTGGATGGATTTGTTTTTTTTAATTATGGCTGCGTGTCCTTTGAGAGCAAAAAGTAGAGTTGCGACATTAAATATATACGCGGCGCAGAAAGCGATAAAACTTTTAATTTCGTATTCTTTGGGAACATTGAACATTTGAATGAATTAGTCGGTTCTTTTACTTCGAGAAAATGAATTCGCATGAGAATCACGAGCTCAACCTTCGATGGTAAATCTTGCGACGACGTGCACGCAGAAAAAGTCTCCGTAAAAATTACTATACTGTTTGGAAATGCAAGCACAGACTGTCGAAACCCAAAAAATTACCATACTTTTTATAGTAAATTTTAATGAAATTTTAATAAAAATTCGTGCAATTTTATTAAATGTTCCTGAGAATTTCAGTAAAATTTACTAAAAAGTATGGTAATCTTTTGGGTTTCGACAGTCTGTGCTTGCATTACCAGAAAGTTTAGTAATTTTTACTGAAATATTTGCAACACTTATATAAAATGCAATATCCAATAAAAACAATTTACGGGGAGAAAGCGCTTTAAAACTTCAAAGCGAAGGATATCATTATTCTAAACAGTCTTCGATATCATTCCATTTACTTTATATCAATTTACAGCCTTTTCCCGCGCCGAACAACAGCGCAAAAACTGCCTCGACTCGCAAGAAGAAGAAAAAAAAAAAAAAAACCCGCAAAATCTCGAAGCCCGGCGAAGCACAAAAGATCGATCAACTCCCGATATCGGTTGAGTAACTCGCACATCGTAACGAACAACACAATGCAGAGCACGCTTTTCGCGGGCGAAGCTACGCCGATCCAGCATAACGCGAGTGACGCGTCGCGTATAATCTCCTTAGCGTCGCGCTTGTCATACTTAATTAAGCTGATTTTCTTCTTGACGCCGATTCGATTTACAAAACCGCCGGGAGAGCGAGCAAAACAGGCGGTATCTATGCAAACGAGGGAGCGTCGACGGTATCGAGCTCGTAAATTCATCATCGATTTTGTATCTGTCAATATTTTCCAGCGACTGCGCGACCTGGAAGAATTAATTGGCGATGGCTTTTTAATTAATGCAGCTCGGAGCGTCTGAGAGAGAGCTCTGCGCTTTATACTGTTGGTTTACAAAGAAATGTAAATTGACATTTGATTAAGATAACGCGGACAGTCCGCAGGCGACGATAATGGCTTTTTGCGCGAAACGGCAAGTCACGAGATTCTTCTGTAAATTAATAATTAGTAATACAATGCCGCGAGCGCCGATTGCAGGTGTTTATTCAGTTCGTTGATTCGCGCGAATCCTTTGCGGCTGGGTTTATTTTGTGCGCGCTCGGCGATTCGCGAGTTAATGTAAAGTCGGACGGAAGAAGAGACTCGGGAGTCCAGCTGTGATTAATGGGTTTTCGTTCTCGATACAAATAAATTATGTAAGAAATATATAATGGATATAACGATGGCATCATTCGAGACGCCGATTTTGTTGACAATGATTTTTCTCCTCTTCCAATATTGTCAATGTTTTTCTCCTCGTGACGTATTAAATTTGCATTTTCCGAGAAAGAGTTTCTTTTTTTCCTCGTTCGGCTGTGCTTGTAGTTTTTAACATCGATTGTTTAAGGGTTGATAATTAGTATATTTAGTGTGTTAAAATACATTTATTTATTTAAACAAATTATTCCACCAGCGACAGCCTCCCTTGACAATATATTGTAATTCCTTATTTTTTTCTTTCGCAACGCAATTAATTCCATTTACCAAAGATTCTTCTCAAATTTTCACTGTGCACACTGCATTTGGTATGTCAGGAATTTTCTTGTATAGCATACCGCAAGATTGAATTGCCGATTGTAAACACAATTATGCTCTGCTTAATTGTGTTACGCAACTTGATTTCACTCAACGATAGCGAGTGCAGCGATTTTTCAGATTAGCATTAAATTGCAAATTAGCATGACATTTTTTCTTTTTACCTGGAAATAAGAGTAAAATCCACACCGACAGATTTTGCTTATTTCGTTATTTCGAAATAAGTTCAGCTGCCCCGAAGGGGAACAGACGAGATCGCGGATTGTTTTATGTAATACTTGATTAGATTCGTTCTCTCCGTGATTTGAATCTTTTAATTCAAAGTAACGAGAAAGAACTGTGCCAGTTTTTTTAAAACAAACTTTAACTTTTTCAATTCCGGAGCAAATCGTCATTGTTGGAAAAACTGTGGTTACGGCTATAAACAGGATATTTATGTGTAAAAATTACTCGTGCACTTATTGAACTGCATCGCTTTTTTCAATTTAGGTACTGCACCAAAACTATCGAAATTTTTGCACTGATACGAGTTATGTGTGTTTATGATAAGAATATTTTGAAGCGAGTTCATAAGAATTACTAAATTAAAAGTAGGCATTCCGTACTATTTTCGATGGGAAAATACGTATATGAATCTTCCTGCCACCTTGGCATTTTAGATTGCTACTTTAAAAAATATCTGGCTCAAAAACACAAAACAGGGTTGATCGCTCAATAAGTTGCGATGTACCGCAGCACACCTTTGTTCAAAAATAAATGCACCACTCATTAAACAGAAATTTGCAATCTTATAATTAATTAAAGTCCGCAGTAAATTACGCTCTAAAAATTAAAAATCGTAGTTAGCCTTTATTATTCTCCGCGGTACAGAAATTAATTCAATGTCAAGATTACAAAGTCTAACAGTGCAGATAACGAGCAGTGGAAGAAACCTTTACCCGATAAAGTCAGGTAAAGCCTCCTCTCGCAGCTTGAACTCCATCATACATCGTCAACAAAAACGCTGTGGGAAATTTCGCCATTATTTTTGGCCTGTTCGCCAATATTTGCCCAATTCCATTTGTGAAAGATTTTTAATAAGAATTTAAATTAAAATTTATACGTTAAATAAGAATGTAATTAAAATTTTGTAGGATTAATGAGTAAATGTAGAATGTAAATGTGGATTAAAATTTTATATTTAAAAAGTGAGATTTTT
>JAWWEM010009939.1:9506-26079 GCA_035582935.1 Ormyrus thymus | reverse complement strand
CAAATTATGTAGAACCAAAATTCTACAAAACTTGTTTAAAATTTTCATAAAAGTTATATACATCATTTCCACTTGGGTCGTTATTAACTGAATGTTATAAAGTTTCAATTAATATAACTAATCGCAAATGCAGAACTATATATAAATATCGATCAATCATTAAATACTCGCTAATTGCAAAATATTTCCAATAATTAATATTATCATTTAATCAGTTCACTTAATCGAGTTCGCCGAAAATCATTCAAATCGGAAAACAAACGAGACCCAACCAATCCTCGAATAATTATTAAATTCGCTGCCCGAAAGCGATCAAGAGCGACGCGGGCGCGAATCCCCAATTAAATTACAATTCCACGCTTAAACAAGCGGGCAACAGCAAACAAAACTCGCCTCCGACCGAGTCCGATTAAAAATCGAGCGGCGCTCGCCGTTAATCATTCAAAGCTTCCCCGGGCCCGCGCCGACTCGAGTCCCGACGCGGCTCCGACTCGTTACCCGTCGAGCGGAACAAGTCAGCATCCTCTCGGGCTCCCTCGGCCACTCTCTCTTTTTTCATTGCGGCTCGCGTCGCGGGCGCGACGATCTCGCGCTCGTTAATTATTGCGTTTTCACGGGGGGCTTCGCTCGCGTGTGCGCGCGCCGCCGCCGCCGCCGCCGCGATTGAATCGTCAACGCGGAACGAAATTCAAACTGTGCCGAGAGACGAGTGCGATGTGCCCGGTTGGGAGGAGGTGCGCGCGGGTGCTTTCTGGAGATATTTTGTGGCGTATACGTATATTAATATTGTTTAATGATACGCAACACTGTTGGCAACTTATATTGTCAAGTCAAAATTACAGTTTGATAATATCGGCACTTTGTCGAATGGCTATTATCCGACTATCGGAAGTGGTTTTTATTTATTGTCCATTGCAGCTCTTTACCGAAGCAAATTACAGTAAATTATTCCAAAGACTAAATTAATTTCTCCACGAAACAATTACTCCAAAACCGTTAGGCAAAAAAGGCATACCCCCCCCAAAAAAAAAACTTGCTCCAAGATCGCTCGACACTTCAGAATCCACTTTGTACACAATCCTTATCGCGCAAAAAGTGCGTAAAGTAATGTTATAAAATCGATACAGTTATGCACTTTCTGGGTCGGCGTGCTTTACATTGTTCGAGAAGTAATAGTGCCAGTAGATCAATCACTTGCGACACACACCGCGGTAAATTCGATAATGAACGGGCCCCGGAAACTCTAGAATCTCGAGAGTCGGACTGCCGATATAATCCCGCCGCGGCGACGCGTCGACGGCTTTATTGTATACGGGATAATTAAGTGTAACAGTATCAAGTTTTAATAAACTTCCTCGCTCGCTCAGGCTCGACGAGCCGAGGTGTACATCGAAAGAAAGTTCGGCGTCATGCAAAGCGACGGTGATTAATAGAGAGATTCGAGGCGAAAGAAGTTTAATTAACCGGTGTCAAGCGATTAGGCTGCGGGCTTTTGTGAGCTTCGAATTAAGCTTTGGGCTTTGCTTTGGAGTTTAGTTTCTAAAGGACGATGCGTACGGCTCTCTTTGTAATTGCCGTAAATTAGTGCGCCGAATGTAGCTCGAAAAATCGTTTGAATTGTATCTTAACATTATACTCGCGTATCTCATTATTCATCATTCACATTTAACGGAACGCGCGTCAATTTTATGAATACTAAATTCGCTTTCTTACGATGGAAAATCAAATCTATGGTTAGTCATTGTCCGGCGATTTCTCCATTATAATTTAAATGCCCGATATCTCAAATCTACGTTCTCTAATCTCTCGGAAAGCGGCACAATTTTCCCATCGCAGAAATCTATTTCACGACCAAAAAAGTCCCTTTCCGAATGCACCCACCCGACAATCGCCAATTCCAACAAAAAAAGACAGCCTCCTCGGTGAAAAGCATATATTCCCCTCTTCCGAAGCAGCGCCCTCCGTTCATTTCCCCCCGAGAAACTTGGTCAACTCCCCCGCCCGCGAAGTTCACTTTTCGACGCCTCTCGCCGCTGTGTCCATACCTCCCCTCGCCGCGGTATATCATTAACCCAGGGGAGGGCGACTAATTGGACGGGCAAGAACCGACTTCCTGCTGCGGGCGTAAGCAGCGGCGGCGCCACACTCTCTCAATTAAAGTCGTAAGAATTTATCATCGTCAGGCCTAATTAAAAAGTAGGAAACGAGAAACTTCCGTTCCGTTCTGGAAAGCCTCTCCGTCGCTGTGCGCTTCGGTTTTGCGTCGGTTGTTGTTGTTTGTTGTTTCTGGGGGGGAGGGCCGCGACGGCGATTCGCGCTCGGCCTTTTATTTTCAGTCGGCCGCGCGCTTAATTGAAAATTGAGATTTTCGAGCGCCGCGGCCGGTTGCCGCGGTAATTGCGCGGCGCGGATCGGCCGTGAGAGCGAGGAACCTAGTTTGCGACGTTTTTCGAGGGACTGTACGGTGAGGAACGGGCTCGAAAAGAGTATAGGATGTTAACGCGATTTTCGAAAGTTTAGCGGATTCCGAAACTCCGGAGTTACGCAATTAGAAGGTTTGTGCGGTGTCTGGCAGGCTCAGTAGAAAAAGCTGAGTGTGGCGAGACTAGGATTAAATGGTACAATTGTTTTATAATCTAAATTAGTAATTCTGCCACTGACATTATGTATTTTAAATACTGAAAAATATTTTGCCACGCGCTATTTATTTAATATTGTCAAAAATCGAGCTCTAATGATTGAACGAGAATTTCTTTCTCGCATAAAAAAAGTCACGCGCAGTCACAGCCATTTCAAAAAAGCCCTCGCGCACCTCAATCGGAACTCATCCCAAAAAACGGCCGTCTTCGTCGGCTTTAAAATATTGCATCCCTCCCCCTGAAAAAGAAAAAAACTGCCCCCCGCATCCAGGCGGCATTCGTCAAGCTGCTCGGCGCAGGCATCGGCGCTGCTAAAAATTCGAGAGGCGTCGGGAGTTTCGCCAGGGGGCGAGAAGAGCAGAAGAACGAAATCGTTCCGTCACGGTCGGGAAGCGTTTATACCTTCCTGCGCGGGTGCGCGCGCAGCTCGAGTCATTGCGAAAGCATTATTTTTCCTCCGAGGCCGGGGAGGATGGAGATCGGTATCGCGAGCAATGCGGTGACGTTTGCGACACGTCCCTCGAGCGGCGGGGACGCTTCTGGATTTCGTGCCGGGTTTCCGGGTGGTCTTTGGGAGGTGACGTCGCTGCATCTGATTGCGACATGTTTTGAGTGGGCTCTGGTGTTCTTCGAGTGTGAGGACTGAAATTAGGTTTGGAAAGTACGCTGGGAATTGACTGTAATGTGGGTATTGCATCATTGATATATGGGTCAATTGGAATAAACATTATTATATATATATATTATTTATTAATTAATTGAAAATGACATAATTATGTAATTATAAGGCGTTCCAAGATGTGTATTTAAAGACAAAATTAATTGATTAATACGAAAATTCATTTTCAAAAAACGTTAAGATCTTTTGTCAAAATATTTGCCAAAATAATAATTCTCTTTCTCCATCAGCTACGTAGTAATCCTGTTAAGTATATATTTATCTTCATGATATCAACGACGCCGTGAATAATTTATAATCAGCCCCAACTCATTTCTCACGCAATGACGAGATAACCTTCAGGAGAGCGACGCTTAAATATTTCAAGCCCAATTTTGCACCCCGAAATTTACGGCGCCGAAACGTCAGTTCAAAGTCCGCGCTTGCTCTTCCCGCCGCTGCATTAGATAAGAAAATTTAGCCGTCCCCGCAGGTTTCATTTGCAGGCGAAACAGCAGTTAGCGAATCTTTACGTCCAGCCGTAAAAATCTTGCTCCTGACGCGAGAGCCGCGCGGAAAAAGAAGAAGAGTTATCGTAAAGCGTGACCCGTATAGCACCTCCTCTACCGAGTCTTCATTTTGTCAAAGCTCAAGTCGTAAAGCCAACTGCCCGCTGTGAGATAAGAAAAAAACTTTTTAGTGCGCGATCGCCATCGTTGCGTGACGATGCAGTTTTACCAAGTTAGAAAAATAGCTGTTGCGCTGAAAATTCTGTTTGCCAATATTTTTCTGTGAATCCTGGTAGAAATTCAAGTGTTACAAGTGACCGTAGTAGAACGGCTTGTTCGTCGGGGAGTAACAAAACAAGTAAAAAAAGATTTTACCTTCTTATACACACTTAAAAATTGATTCAATTTCCAGGAAGGCGCGAAGTATTAATTAATGAAAAAGCAGAATTTCCTTATCTCCTCGAAATCCGACAGTAGCGAAATAATTGACCGGCAATTCGAAGAAAGCAAAAATAAATCGCCGCAACGTTGAATTATCATCCGTATACATTTATCGCTTTCGTCCGCATTTCTTTTCACCGAGCGACAAATCAAAACGGAAGCCCCCGCATAGAGCAGAATATCCCTCGACCGGATCCACTCGTTAGGCGAAACTCGAATTGATTTACAGCTCCTGCATGCAAATAATTCCTCCATCAGTCACTCGCTCGCCGGCATAAATTAGCCGCGGCAATCGCAGCGTCATTCACGACAACAACGAGTTCGACAACTCACGCCGGGCTGTTCGTTCCTCTGTCTTTTTTCTTTTTTTTTTTCTTTTTGTACGCGCGCGTTTCGCGGAAATCAGACCAGAACTACTTAAACGCGGGCTTTTCGCGGGAGAGAGAAAACTCGCGGCTGCAATGCTTTTTGAGAGCAGCGACTTATATTCCCGAGCGGAAAGGAGTCGTGGGAGGTATTGGCCGAAGGGAGTGGTTTCAAAGAGAAAATTTGCTTGAGGGAAACAGACGAGGCGCTCTGTGCTCTGGTTCGATTTGTTTTCTTTTCTTACGGAGAGGAAAAATTATTTTCTCAATTGTGCGCATAAAAGGAGAATGAATTGATGAACGATATTTTAATTTTTACTGGGAATAAGTTTTCTCTTTTGGGAAACTCATTATCGTGTGACGAAATTAATCTCGTGATTCACGTAAAACATAAGATGACGTCAAAATGTATTCTTTATTAATAACTAGGATAATCGGTCTTTTTTTTAATTTTTTTTTGTTTTCAATATTGCTTTTTTAATATTGAATCGACATTGCACTGTTTTCTTTCACGTACTTCATACTATGGTATTCATTACACGTTTCGCGCAGAAGATTACTAAATTTATCGATAAAAGCATTACTCCCTCGCTCATTACGTTAAAAAAACAATCTACTTCCGGAAAATCCACCGGGGAATCTAGCTATTTCGACTCCCCGACATTGTTTTCATCATCCAAATTACTCGTTATCCCCTTATCCGCGTCGAATCAGTACACACAAGTTCCGCCGGACAGTCTGTACTGTAAGTCGCAAGCAGCGAGAAATCGATCGCCGAAAAAGGAGGCGCATAATGCGAGAAGCCGCCCAGCAGAAAGAGAAGAGAGAGAGAGAGAGAGAGAGAGAGGATGGCCAGCAAAAATATGGATCGCGTGTCTCCGCGCAATTTGGACATTATCCCGGCGTAGATTGCCGCGCGGTCGGAATCGAGTGCATAAAAAGCGCGCGAAGGAACGAATGCAAATGGAGAGCGAAAGTATACATTACACCGCGAGCTCGCGGATTGCGCGGAATATTTTTCAGGGGTGTATAATTGGAGCTGCCGACACCGTCGCCGGTCTCGGAATTGATACTCAGAGTCGGGATGAGGCTGAGAGGGCGGCCTGTGAAAATGATTATTCTTCGTTCGGCGGATAGTTTTATTTTTAAAGTGCCTCGAAATAACTGACCCTTCGCGGAAAAGTAGGCTGGAGTGGACAGCTGCGGTATTGACGTTCCGTTTACGAGTCGGGCTGATTTATGGATTAATTTGTAATTAATTGTTGAGCTGTGTTAATTTTACAAGTTATCATAATTCGCCAGATAATCGCGCGACTAAAATCAAATTCATCGAAGTGCGATTGGCAATATTTTCACGTCAAAATTCGACGCGATGAATTAATTTTAATTCTTTTTACACAACTCTTTTAATACTCGACGCAATTTCGTTCAGAAAAGCCTTGACAACGAAGCGGTCGAGGGTTTAAGAGAACCCGAAAAAAAAAGGAAGAACGAACCTTCGAAAAACACGACAAAGGATAATGCAAATCGCGAGCTCGACTCGTACGCGAACAACTCGCAAAGAAGCTGACAAAGGGCCGGGGAGCCAGCCGCGACAGAGAGAGAGAGAGAGAGAGAGAGAGAGAAAAAATCGGCAGCCGGAAGAAGAGAGAGCCGTAACAAACGACGCACGAAGGGGGGAAAAGAAAGGACCGCGGACGTCTGAATGGGATGAGATTTTGAATGAGAAAGCGGACTTATTATCGGCTTACGCGCGCGCGACTCTCCTCTTTCAATTTCTCCGCTTATTAGACGTGAATGACGAGGTGCATACGTTTATGCGCGGCCACTCGACCGGGAGAGTCTCCGCCACTATTTATAGTTTCGCTGAATGGACTCGTGACGCGGAGAGCTGCACTCGGGTGCGCGCGTCGGCCGTTTTTTCTTTCTATCTCTCTCTCTCTGTCTTTTTTTAATTTTAGAAGCGAGCGAGGAAAGTCTCGAGGCCTGGGACTATTTTTGCTCCTTCGGAATGGAAGGAACGCAAAATTTACGAGTTTACTCGGATCGATGATGGACTTTTTTTTTTTTAAAGCTGACGGCGAATTCGTTCTCTCGTCGTTCTTCGGAAAAAAGGTCTCTCTCGCTCTCCGACGGCGGGTTTTCGCAATATTTTCGTAAGAGTAATTTATGTTTACACGCACTCGCGCCCGTATACGTTTCGCGCTGTCATTGTGCAAAAGCATGCGATGGAAATAATTTAATCTTGCTTTATCCGGGAAAATAACAAGGGACGATTATATGACATAATGTCACGTGATCTATTGTTTAGCAATATTATGTAATTCACTTCATTTTAGAACTTTATCCTCTTACAAAAATAGCTTCAATTTGCGCCCTTACTTTCAGCTTGCCAGCATAAGATAAAACCTCGAAGCAGCTTTCCTAATCGAAATCGCGAATTTGCAAATTCAGTTTTGCAATTTCAAGTTGTCGCGCATTCGGATGCAGCGCGGGCAGGAAAGCCGCGAAAAATAAAGCACTCGAGTGAATCGGTAACTTATCTGACAAACCAAGTGCACCTTAACCCACTTCCTCGATCCGCAGAGCGGAAAACACTTCCTCCCAATTTTCCTCAAAAAAAAAGAAAAGAAAGGAAAGGAAAAGAAACGAAACCCGTCGCGTCGCCGCGTACTTGCATTTTCTCGAGGAGTTTTCGCCGTGCTTAGCGGTCCGTTGATGAGAAATGACGGAAGAGTCGGGGGAGACGCGCCGCACAATGCAAAGTGGTGAAAGTTCGGCCGAGGAGGCCTTTTCTAAGGTCCTCCTCCTCGCGGCTCGCTTTCCTATGGCGCGCGCTCGCGCCTCGTCCGTTTATTTACGGTGCATGACGCGCTCGATATGTGCGTGTGGAGAGAAAAAAAAGCCGCGGCTGCACATGCTAATGGCACTTTTTCTTCCGCGATCTGCGCGACCCCGCGGGAGAAGGAAAAGTCGGGGCATTGTTCGAGCTGATGCGGCCGGGGTCAATTAGTCACCGCGGTCGAGTGAAGCGCGAGAGGTTCGGCTTTGTTTTCCGGGGCTTTTGGAGCGAGCGGCTGGCTTCGGCCGTTTTTTTCTCTTTTGGGAATTGCTTATTTGAAATATTTTTTTGATTACGGCTGCATGCTCTGGAGAAGTTTGGTATATTGAAAATATGCAGAGTAAATGTGATGTGGAGTTTTTCTATTCTTGAATAAAGGCAGAAAAATACTGAAAAATGATACGAGACAGAAAATGCAAACAGAAGCTGATTACATTATCTTGTAAACTTTTGATATTAGTTCGGAATTAAAAAAAAAAAAAATAAATAAACTCTGTAAACTCTTTGAATGAAACTGAAATAGCGTTTGGATTACTATCTTTCTAAAAGATTTTTAATTAAATTTTAATATTTTAATTTATTTTTGCTCTCTATATGCAAATTTAAGATTTATATCGCTGGTTTTCGTGTAATTTTGTAACACTTCAAAAATAATTGCATTTGTAAATTTTGCGTGTATCCAAATAGTAATCTATGTTGTATACACGCTGTATTTAATTAACCCTCATATCCATTCTCTGCTTTATATTCACGGTGTACCTCTTGTTTGTACTAGCAAAATTGAATTTCATTTCCGTAAACTACACAACGAATTCCGAATCTGAATTCAAACTTTGCAGGGTATCTTCTTTTCGTGTAGAGAGAATTTTTAACAAAAATTTAAAACTGGTGCAATGTTTTAAAAGTAAGAAACGAACGAACAAATGTTCACCCGAGCAACAAATAAACACGACGAACGATCAATTAAAAGCAGATGTATACATTTTTTTTAAGCTACGCAAAAGGTTAAAAATGTGAAATTTCTTGGGTCTGGTTAAGCTCGTGGCACACGATGTTTGATTGCGTGTCGTGACTAATTTTCTGCACAATGTAGGTTAAGTCCACAAGAGTACACTAAGTAAACACGTTTCTTGGTATACACCGGTAACGTTCACGTCTTCCGATCAACGAATATTGCATGAAGTTCTATTTTGGCATTTATTAAACAATGCACTTCTATTTATAAAAAGTGCCGCATCGACAAAATAGAATTACCCGCACGGCAATCTTGGCGTAGATCATCTGAATCTTTTGATCAAAGTAGAAAATATGAATTAAACAATGCAGAAATAAAAGTAGCGAAACAATGAAAGTGCGTTTTTATAAATTTAAATTCCGCAGCGAATTCAACCGGCTATTATCAATCTGTCCGATTGAAATTTCTTCCAACAACCAATAACCGTCGAACAAAACCATCATTCACCAGGCCCTACTAGCCCACATTAAACGTCCGAGCCAAACGGAGATATTAAAGCTCGCGGAGCGGCGCGAAAATTATCAATACGCGCGCTTATGCAGGCCCGACGCTGCCCCTCCCCCCCACCCTTCCAAGGATGGATATGACGCTCGCTGATGGATCGTTCGGGGGGCGCGCCGGCAAAATTGCGCCGTAAATCCTGATTTACGCCCGAATATAGCTCGCAGGAGAGTCGAGAATGTAGCTCTTTTAACGCTCTTTATAGCCCTTTGAACGTGACGCCGGGCAGTAATGCGCGAAACTCTCCGGCTGCACCCCGCGTATGCAAGAGTCGCCGTTCACTCGTATTTTTGTTACGATGGAGCTGTTTTACAGAGGAATTTCAGGCTAATGGCAGAATTAAACTGGAGATCGTTGCTTGGCTTGTCGAATATTTCACTTAAAGTTTGCTTTAATCACGAGGAATGCGCGAAATTGTTAGTTGGCGCTGTTCCGTCAGACCTTTTTTAAAAGAATTAAAAATAGATTTTTCATAATTTTTATTTATTTTATATTGAAGGTAATACATTTCATGGCGTGTAATATTTAAATTACAAAATTCTCAATTAATTAGTACTACATGTAGGTTATCAAGCACCAAAGTGAAATAAAAAGAAAAAGTTATAAAATGCATCATTTGGTCTTCGAAAAAGTCGAAAATTAATATTCAAATATAGAGTTAGCAATCAAACTTCAAAATACGGTCTATCAATAAATTAATAATTACTTATATTTATCGTAACACTTGCGTTTCCATGAAATAATATTAAGCGAAGGATATCGTAATCAGCTCCTATGTCCCGGCGGAGTCTGTTAAAACCACCTTTTTTCATCGAAACTTTTATTAAAAATTCTTTATTTTACGTGCAAAGAATCGGTGATAAAAAATTTCAAGAAATATTACTAATAAAGATATGGCAAACCCAATTTGTAAAAACCATAAGCCAATAGTTATTTCTTCCATATTTATAGTATCTAAAGCACTGCGATATTTATAAGAATTGCTTCTGTTGTATAAGAATTGAGCTAACCCACCGGAATACAACCAAATTATTATGTAATTAAATTTAGAGAGAAGAGGCCAATCTTCCGTACACATAAAATTAGAATTTCGTTTAAATATATAATCTTTAGCAACATGAATATAGGATAACGTTTCATTTAAAAAGTATGGTACACCATCTTCGTCAAGTAAGCATACGGTATGTCCACCATTTATAAGCTCATCGATGCATGCTTGATAATCGTTATTATTACCTTGGAAACGTGTCTCAATATTTGAGTGAAAGATCCACTTTTTATAATCAGGATGTCCCTTGACAATGAAATCAGACTTGTTTAAATCATCAAGGCTATTTATCTGTGGTATCCAATCCGGTATTGTATTGATGATGTTTAAGCAACTTTGAATGTACGAACGAATTCCAAAAGTAGCAAACACAAAAGTAAGAAAGAATATTTTTCCAGAGGATTTTTGAGGCTCTTTACGACTTGAACTTCCCACAAGTATTCGAAAAAATTCTAAAGCGGCAACTGCTAATGGCTCTATCAACAGATATTTGATAATAATAACTGCTGCGACACATATTATTATGGCTAAAAGCCATAATTTAAGTGGAAACGAAGTCAACAATTTATTAACAATAGTTAGTTGATATTTTGTAGATATAATTTGAACTCCATCGTTCGTTAGGGGATATGTTCCTGATTTCCAGAAGTCACGCAAAAAAATTGGATACAATAAATATTCGCCAGGACCCGAGAGTACATCTTTAAAACTTCCTCTAGGCATACCCATTTCATCAATAAGACCTGTGCCCGTCAATTTTACAGTGGTAGAAGCGTTTAAATGCTTTAAAATTTCCCAAAAAATATCATATTCTGGTCCTTTAAATCGTTTAAAATCGTGTCTTAAATTGCTTATAATCTCTTTATTTGAAAGCACATCTGTAACTGTTTTGATAGGAAAGCCATGTAAATTCTTGGCTTTGTCAAAAAATAAATCTGGACAAGCTAAACATAAAAAATGTATGTTTTCTCTTATTAAATAAAGCATTGAATTTAATCTTGGATTTTTCATTTATACTTACAGATATCTGAAAAATGTTCTAAAAACTCTTGATGCTGAAGCAATGTCCAATAATTATTATCTAAAGAATATTGTGAGAAATTCCAAAATTTTGAAGCAAAACGGGCATAAGGATTGAAAGTATACAATACCGCTTGATTATTCGTGTTCTGGCACAAATATACAACAGATAAGATATGAAAATTCCAAATTATATTTAAATTCGTTTGCGCTAATTCACAGCTATCATTCAAGTTCTTATTAAGTATTAAAAAATGGGCTTCGTGATTCCACCAAATCGAATTCTTCAGTTCCATTAAAATCATAGTTAAATTAATATGCTTTGAATAAACAATGAGAATATTTGTTGCTGGATAAATATTTCTATTAATGTTTGTATCATTCATGACGTAAACATTGCGAAATCGTCTATGTTCTTTTAAAATGGTGTTTTTTGTAATTTCTATTAAATTTACAGGCATGAAAAGTGAATAAGTTGATCGCAAAATTTGTATATTATCGTGTTCCCAACTTCCTAAAAAAATAGAAGTTCCAGTCTTATTTGAAAGACAATTTTGTAAAATCCTTTCCTTGAAAAATAATAAAAATTCGTAAAACGGCATATTTAATTAAATTAAAGTATTTTAAAATATCTTACAATAATTATAGAAATCTGGCTTTCAACTGCTACTGCAAGTAAATTGGGCTTAATTTCTACGACATAAAAGAACAATATGTACATGTAATATAAATAATAATTAATTTTCATATTTTTTCTATTTTGTTTTTGTTTCTAAAATTTTTTTTCAAATAACGTAAACTGAAGTAGAAGACTGCAACGTTACTGAATAAACGTTAGCAATTTGTTTCTACTCCGAAAGAAATGCACTAGTTGAGTAATCAATAAGTTTTATGGCATAGTTCTGAAAATGACTATAAAATATTTATAATTCATAAGCACTGGAAAATATTCACATTTTTAAATTTGACCCGTATTGAAATCAATACAATGAACAATATAAAGTGAGTATTAATAATAATAACTGATTTACTTTTTTATGAACGTGCACTTTTAAAAAAGTAATATTTTAATAATTTCGTTTTGCTCAATTAAAATTATAATTTCATTACTTTTTATGTTATTTTTCCCTCCGCATTAATATTTAGCTCATTTGTCAAAAAAACGCTGAGAACTTATCTATCGAATAAGACACAAATAAAAAATCTAATAAGAAAAGTGAATATAAAATCGCCTATTAAGGTCAAGAACTTGTAGGGTTTCATTTATTCATCTCAGACTTAGGAAAGAAGAGCACTGAAAGAAGAGCCTATATCCTATCTCTTTTTAAAAAAAATGATTAAACCCTACTCCAAGAATACTCCCCTTTCCTTTTACCCCTTCAATTTACCTTCCCCCAAAGTACCTCTACCAAAACCCTCAAAACCACCCCACCAATCCCCCCCCTAAAAAAGCCACATCGCATCCCGATCCTAACGTAAATTGCGCCACTCGGCGTAATCCGTCGGCAGCGGTACCTGAAATGCGGGCACTAATCACATCCATTGAATGTGCTCGATGTATTCACCGCGGGTGCAGCTAAGCGCTGCTCTCGCGCGGCATAATGCGAGCCTTCCCGGTCACTCGATATCACACCCCTCCCCCTTCCCGACGCGTGTAAGTGCACGGGAGCGCTTCGCCGGCCTTTATGCGGCCGGGGACGTGACTTCCTCCCGGCGACGTGACGCCAGAGAGACGATAACGAACGTCGAGCGGGAAAATCGATTCGACCGGGCATTTTACATTTCTTGCCGATCGGCTTTTCGCCTCGCGGAGCTTGCGGTATTACGGCTGGGAAGCTGCGAGGCGAGGGGTTTAGGTTATTGAACAAGTCGGAGCTCCGCTTAAACTGGAAAGTGGATTGGCTGATGTTCTTTTTTCTATTTTATACTTTACAAGTGCGTTCGACAAGTTTGGAAGAGCGCTGAAGTAGACTGGAATTATTTACGTTATCGATTCTCGGTGAGCGACTGCTTTGTTGCAATCGATACGTTGCTCTTGCCGCGCTGCTTTTACGCAAATTAGTTAGGTTTTTGACGAAAACTTGCTTTGGCTTAGTATTTATAACACTATCCTTTTACAAGGCTTTCTCGGCAGATATTTCAAAGAAATTTTAAAAATAGTTACTTACCAAAATATTCAACTTTATCATTTCTTACCTTTAAAATTCAAGAGAACCTCCACAATAATTTAAAAATATATTAATAATTTACGAAAGTACTTTAAAAAGCAATTTTAAAACATAGTATTAGATAATGCTTTCAAAGAAAGTAATTACATAGTCATTCTAAATCCAATGAAATTTTCATTCAAGATAAGTTGCTCTCAAAAACTTATATACAATCTATGAAGAGCACGTCGAGAGGATGTCAAAGCACGTTCTTAATAAGGATTTAACGAGAATCTACTGCACTTGACCGACGACCTAATTAAAGTAATCCGCTCCGAAGTTCCACGTTCAACAGATGTCAGATGTAATCGTGTGATGATATTCGACTGGAATAAACTTAAGCCTTCTTAGCGGAATTTAGCAAGTGTTATTTTATATCTTTTCCGTCGAGAAATTACTTTTAATTAAGACTGATTAATTTTTTTCACGAGTTTTTAATTATAACATAATTCTTGGCATTCTAACTGTGAAAAAATGAAAAATAAAAATGAAACATTCAAATAATTTTTGTTAACTAAAATTAATACTTAACTCTTGCGATGCGTAATGTCGGTATAAACACTATTATTTTCGACTTGCGCAACGACATTAAAAAGCGACAGTGAAGCAGCTCGGAATTGAAATTCCAGCGATCCAAATCCGGACCCTCTGACGATTTCCGCGTCACTCCGAATTCCGTGGAAGAACTCCAAAAGCGCGGCTCGGCGGCTCGTTATTCAACGTTGACCGTCGACGCGAGCGGCGAAACAATGCCCGTTTTTCCCCAAACTGGGTCTACCGCTCGGCGGGCTCGTAGATCTTCTCCGGCGTACAGTTAGCCGCGAGGAGTTGCGCAAGAGGGCCCTCGAAGTATTATACACGTAACCTCGCGCGCCTCGAGCCTAACGGATTGGAAGCGCCGCGCGGAATGTGGGGATTCGGTGGGAGCGACTTCGGATCGTCGCCGGTTATTTGCGAGCGTCGGGCGGAGAGCGATATTGTTATGATAATAGCGAGGGATATCGAGTTTCGTTGGGACGCATCCTCCTTTCAGCATCTGAATTCCGGGGCTTTGAGACGCGCTGATTGCTCGACGAGCGACATTTACATGAAGGAAAATCAACACGAAATATTATTCATAACTCGAGTGTTGTGATCTTCTTGTTTGCACTGCAATCAAAGGATTTACGTAGATGAAAAGCCAGAAGCGATGTAAATATTAACGCTAAAACTAGCAGCTCGAATCTTACGCTAAATACACCTCCTTCCTCCCCCGAACCTCGCCTCGCCTCTCAATAAAAAATGCCCGCGTCATCGGAGTCGGCTCGTATAACTTTCGCCGAGTGGAAAAAGCACCGGAGAGAATCCTCGGCACGCAGCAGCGCGCCTTCTCAAATCGAGCGTCGCGCGCGACGATCGTATACGCGGCAGTTGGACCCGCGAGAGCCGGCTCGAGCGCGCGCGCGTTTCTTTCCTCGCGGGCCCGAAGTAGCGCAAAACCGAGAGCGATGTAGGTCGTCGCGTCGCGGACGCGAGCGCGCGCGCGCGCGCTCGGATGCTCGACAATTAGTCGGGGTGGGGGGGGGGAATGATTGTACGCTCGATTTCCCATGCGTTTCGTTCTCGTTCGGCCGTGGGCGCGCGCGGGGAGGGAGGGCGCTCCGACGGGGGAGGGAGTCTTAATTGCCCCGGCGACGCTCCGCACGAGGAAAAAGGGGTAATTAAAGCCACCTGCCTGGCCTGGCCTGGCCTGCCTGGTCGGCTGGACGCCTTTGTGCATCCGGAAGCGGCTCGGCCGTGTATTTGGAAAAGCGACGACGGGATACATTCTCTTTATTTTCAGGTTCCGGGATTACTCCAGTTTTTAGGGGCTTTTTTCTGCTCGCTCGTCGAGGAGGGAGAGATTGTTAAGTGGGATAAAATTCTTTGACTCGTTGACATGGCCATTACGGATGTGTCCGCACGTTTGCTGCGGTAATTTCAATGCGTAATTGAGTAAATAAGTAGATTATTTCACGAATGAACGATGTATCTTGCAAAATGATGCCCGCACTAAAATATAACAAGCTCAAGTTTTAAGTAAATTTAGCGCGATGTATTGCATGACTAATCTTTTTTAAGACTCTTAGCACTAATGAAAACTGCCCCGTTGAAAAAGTGATGTGCAAAAAATTATCAAGACTTTCTATATTTGCGCGCGTCTATTTCGAACTAATCTCCTCGGCAATCACTCCGAAGTGCACCTAATTATAAGCAGCACTATAAACATAAAGCGCTTCGCCGGAAAAAAAAGTAGTCCCTCTCGTTAAGGGAAAGCTTTTCTCCGGTAAGTGAAATTCAATATAAGCGTCCTCTCTCTGTAATTTAATACCACCGCAAACACCTCCTCCGGTCTTCTTTTTTTTCCCTCCCATCCTCGAAACTGCAAAAACCCGTAATCACCCTCTAAAGACAGAACTCGGATCGTTCATCACGCCGCAAAAGTACATAAAGCGTCCGCTTGGCTACTTAACCTGAAAAGGTAAAAATACGAAGAGACAACAAAAATCTCTCCTGCGCCTGATGCATAATTAAAATTTACAACACCTCCGGCTGAAAAACTTTCCACTCTCGTGCGCAGCTTCGCGTCCCAACGGGCCGCCGCGCGGAAATCATCCTCTTTAACGAAATGGAGTAACTGTCAAACCGTTTACGGCCACGTGGAGCTTTCCACGATTGGGAAATTTCTGAACGAAATGTGAATGAGAATTCTTTGGAGGAAAATAAGATTTTTAAAGCTATCGCAAAATAAAAACTTTTGAGCTTCATTTACAGCGAGGTTATTTTATTTAATATATGAGCCAGTTATTGCAAAATTAGTTTTTGAAACTAGTTTTCTTTGCTGTTATTAAAAAGCTCGAGGATAAATCTAAATTATAAACTTTATTCTAAAAAAATAAAATGCTCAAGTTCCGCGAAGAAAAAGTAAAGGTTTTATTAGATTTCGTAACTTTTCTTCTACAATACTTCAAAACAATTTATCACAAGATCAATATTAGGGAAATATTTTTTTCACCGAAATAACAAGCATCATCATTTCACAAAGCGCGATCAACACCTCTGCCCGAACGTACACAAAAATTCAATTCGAATTCCGTGGCGCAGCATCCCCGAGTCTCCCCAACGCAGAATCCCCCAGGTAGAGAGCCGCCATTCGCTCCCAATAACTGTAGCTCGCGTAATACGCCCAGGCGACTAAACATCGCGTCGTTAGCCGCGCGCCGCGCAAAACAAGAGCGTCCGAGCTTTAGTGCGCCGCATTATCGCGGCGCGTAATCCGCTTCTGCGAGCGAGAGAGAGAGAGAGAGAG
>JAWWEM010009910.1:0-26085 GCA_035582935.1 Ormyrus thymus | reverse complement strand
GAGCCGAAAGCGCGAGCAGATCACTCTGCACTTACCGGGCTCGCGAGACGGTTGTCTTAATCTAATAGTCGCAATTATACTTGTCTTTGTTAGCCTCGAAACGTTTTTATAGTTTGAATATTTGGCGTTAAGCTTAAGCGATTATAATAATAAATAACTGATTTGATTTTGAAGCTTGGAATTTTTATTGGTGTTTTATTTTAAATTTCAAAACCTTTATCCTGAACAGTCGCGTTGAACAATTTTACATTCCCTTTTTATGAATTACAGATCCTAAATCGTAAATTAAATTTTTACTTACTCCTGCTAGTTTGAAAAACAAAGCAGTACTTTTTAGCATCTCATTTAAATAATACATATTTTTCGAAAAAAATTAATTTTCGACGATCTCTACACCACGCGGCACTTTTATTCCGTTTGATTAATTTTGCGGGATAAGCAGGAAATCCAAATCGCGACTGATTTCATATTTAAAATCTAATTCCACGGGAGGTACAAACTTCCGAAGCGCATAAATTGCGAAAAAGCGTCCAATCTTTCAGGCTGAAATCAAGCGACTAAAATCTATCGGCGATCCGGCGCAGCGAACCCCGAGGCTATTTCGGCGATGATTTCGGTTCAAGCGATCTTTTGATACTTTTATTCCTTGCTCCGCCGAGCGAGCGTCGAAGAAGGAAACCTCCATTATCATCCTCGTCCTGCGCGCCGAGTTTTAATATCGAAAGTCCCCCTATAATCTCTCGGGGGGGAAAAAAAGAAGCGAGCGAGAGACAGTAGCCTGCGTCTCGACGCCCGGCGTCTTTCTTTAACGATTCTCTCCGGTTTTCCGCGCAGCACAAAGAGTAACGAAGACTTTAGCCAGAGAAAGGTAGAGAGGGAGCGAGAGAGAGAGAGAGAGAGAAAGAGCCATCTCAAACCGAGTCGAGACTATAGAATCGCTTCTGCCGCGCGTCGACGTTCCTTCCGACGTCCCATTAACCCAGTATTTTTCTACTCCACCGTCGGCGTCCCTTCTTCTTCTCCTCCGCTCGCTCTCTCTCTCTCTTTCCGCGCACATATGTTTGCGTAAAATAGTTCATTAAGCCGCGGCGACGGAGGATGCACGAACGAGGCCGGAATCGTGCGCCGCGGAGATTTCGGCTAAAAGAAAAGTCGAAGGGAATCCGCCGCGCCTCTCCTCTCTCTCCTCTTTCCGCTTGTCTCGCGCTATTCGCGGACTACAATTACCATCGTCGCGCCATCGCTCGCGAGTCGCGCCCTGAATGCCAAGTGCGCCCCGGCAATTCCACCTAATTTAACCCGGGCTGCGTACCTGCAATTGGATCTCTCTGCCGCTCTCCGCCTTTTTCCTCCCCCCCCCCCCCCCGACCCGCCTGGCGGCGCTTCTCCTTTATGCGGCAGCGTAGCGTGAAAAATTCTGTGACTAATGGCCCGCGTTATACGCTGCAGCTCATGTGCGCTAGGTTATGCGCCTCCTATTCTCTCTATTTTCTTGCCGGCCGATGAAAAGGCTTTTCGGAATTCTCCGGGATGATTTTTTGCCGCCGCCGCTGATTTATTCCGGAAAATTTTATGGGCTTTGTATTATTGTTATGGCCTTTGGGTTATTAATATTGTTTTATGTTTTCGCTCGTTCTGTGTAAGCTTTTGTCTTTCCTGCTTGCCGGTGCTATTTACTTTTCGGTTTTTCCTGCTAAATATATTGCCTCGATATATTCAGCTTTGCGTTCGAATTTTTATTTGGAAAATAAAATTATAAGAACAATCGTGGATTACGGATCTTCGTTCGTAACGCGGTTATATTATATTTATACCCAACACTCTACTCTCAGGTCATTTACTCTCGGCGACATCCTGCTTTTCTTCCCTAATTTTCTCGCGACCTCGGATACGCAGGATCAGCGCGAGGCTCGCGTAATTAAAAGCCGGCAGTTAAAAATTCTGGCCTCCCCCGCACATCACCGCATTATTTCCCTCCGTCGGAATGAATCTTGGCCACGCGAGCTACTTCCCACGGAGTAGAAGCAGAAAAAAAAATGAAATTCCACCGGCGAGGAATAATTAATATAACGGAGGCGAAGAATTCGGTCCCGCGGAAACAGAGAATCGGGTCGAGCAATTAGGGCCCTCTCGAGCCGGGAGAGCGCGAAACACAGGTCGACGCACGAGCGCGCGGATTACATTATCGGCGCGGGAGGCGCTTGATTAAGAGGGCGACAAAGGGGATCGTAGATGCACGCGACGCGTCCCGTCGTACGAGCTCTAGAAGTGCGCCGTCGCTTTTAATCAAGCTTGTTTTCTTTTACTTCGCGCCGCCTTGCACGCTCTGCTGCTTTTCAATCACTCGATCCGCCTCCCTCTCTCTTCTTTTTGTCCGATTCTTGCTTCGTTATTGCATTGTGCTTTTCTCGCTTGCTCGTTCCGTGTATTTTGTGCAAGGGAAAATTCAAAATATTTTCCTCCACTTTATTGAAGGTGGGAGATTACGCTGTTGCGGCGAAAATTTTTCTGGCCAAATTGAGTAGCATTTTATCGATGTGTTACATTTTTGATAAAAATTGTGGAAGATAGCTTATGGAGTTGTATTTTTGTTCCCGAAAATTTCAGAAATTTTCTTTTAACAAGGTTCAAAATTTATTTTGAAAAATGTCACAAAAATGCAGATTTTAATGAATATTAATGATAATTATTTTCCTTGTGCACTGATAATTGTTCAATATGTATATTACAATGTATTTCAAATGATATGTAAATCTATTTAAATTAGCATGAAGCGATTAATTACTCATCTTTCTTTGCATATTAAATCGTGCTCGTGTATTGTTACAAATCGATTGTAGTCATACAGGTAATCGTCAAAGGACAATTCATCATACTTTGATAAGATTAAGTACAGCTAATCAATCAAAAAAAAAAACTTATGGTTTCATACAAGTTTAAATCGAATAAATAGCTCTTTAACGACCCTCTTACTGTTCAAATATATTTTTTCTGACATGCTAACATTATCTTCATATTAAACTAACAGCTAGAAAAAAATCATTGGCGTTTTCACGTTCTAAAAGAAAAATCACAAGAGCCAATCTTTTATCCACTTTCTTCAATGACCGTCTTCGAAATATAAGTTTTTCAAGAGGAGTCCTCTGCTATGAAGCAGAAAATCTATCGCAGACCAGGAAAAATCAATACCAACAAAAACTTTCGCTTCGCTCCTCGCTGTTTCTTTTCCCCCCAAAAAATTTAATTTTACTTCCGTACATAATATTATTATTTCCGGGGTTTCCCCGACTTTTCATTTCCTCCGTTTTATTTTAGCCTTTTTAACCTAACCTTTCCACCTCGCCACTTCCCTCCCCGTCCATCGTGTTTTTCGGTATAATTTCACTTTTCCCCTCGCGTCCCCGGCCTCCCTCACCTTTCATTTTTCTTCGCCTCGTTGTCGGGCTCGCGGCTTATCCGTCTTCTGCCCGTTTATTTTATTATTCCACGCGACGCGTTATTATTTTCGACAAGGGCCTCGAATGAATTAGGAAAGTAGCCCGTGAGCGCGAGGCGATGGATTGTAAAAGGCAGGACTGTAGCGCGATTTATGACGCTTTCCCTCTCCTTATTCTTTTTTTTCTTTTGCTTTTTTTCGCTCCCCCTTCGTCACGCGAGCTCACGGCATGTTACAGTTTAAGATCGCCGAGCCGAAAAAAGCGCCCGTAAAATGCGTGTTTTATCTTGATATCTTCATGATAACTCTGACATTTTCATTATTCGCCGTTAATTTGTTTCTGTTTTCAAGTGGGCGGGCAATCATTTGGTGACGTCTGCTCTTGCAGCAATTTCGTTCGTGAAAACTAAATGTTACTTTAAAATAGAACGTATCAGCTCGCACTTATTTTATACTATATTATCATTATTATATTGCATTATTATTTTACTTATTTTTATTCTACATCTTATGCATATTAAAAAAGATAGAACATTCTTCTGACCTACATTCTTTAAGAAATCAATGTAAGCTCGCGAAAAATACGAAAATTTAAAAATTCATCACGCGCGAAGCTACTGACATGGCTGGAAGTTACCGAGGTTAAGTAGATGAGGACTGAATTTAGTGAGACAACCTTTCTGTTCGCGAGTACCGTCCTTATTTTCATAGCAACTTTACCCGCTATTGTCTTCCCTCTTATTCCAGAGAAACTGAAAAAATGCCGACAATTCCTCGATCCGTACGAGATTAAAAGAAAAAAAAGCCATTTTTCCGCGTCAGACAAATAACGACAGAAGCGCGTCGCTTGCGTACAATGGATTTACGCCCCGTTCCCAGGCAGCGCTTAAAGCGAGACACGCGCGGGTGCACGCTCGAGCCTCTTTCACTCGTCTTGGCGGCGGCATCGATCCGTCAGACAAATAGCCCCCGGGTTCGAGGTCCCGAAAACTCGGTTGCATCCTCCCGCGGGCGGGCGCACAAAGAGCAGCGCGTTTCGGCCTCATTAACGCGAGAGTTAACGCGCGCGAACAGAGCCGAGACGCGAATCCTCCGGGGGGGATGAAAGGCGTCTGACGTTTAAATGCGCCGGGCGGACGCTCGCCCTTTATATATGTGGTTACGCGGGCTCGCGTAATTACGCACGGACGCGCACGAGTCTCTCTCTCGCTCTGTCTGACGTTGGTGCATCTCGGCGTCGAAATTGGATTTTCCGCGGATTTCCGGAGGATCCGAGGCGGACCTTGGCTTACTGTTTACTGGAGAAATGCACAGATTTATTGGGAAAGAATTGTTATGAGTACTTAGCGAGCCGCACAAAAGTAAGACAGATAACGATCGAGTTTGAAAATTATCTGGAAATAAACTATAAATCGATAATTTAATTTAAGTATTTATTTGAACGTAAATTGGAGAATAAAGTAGGAAAGATTTCTAGCACACTATAATAAAATGCACGGCTTTATTTCTAGAGTTCATCGAGGTAGGAAATTCACGTGAAATGTTGGAATTCTTATTCCTACAAATGATTAAATTACGCATATTAGTCTTTCCACGCGCGGCTCATTCTACTTAATGCGGCCACTACCCACATCGCTCTCTCGAATACAATCTCGTTTTCCCCAATCTAGTTGAAAATAAAGAGCCTTATAATCGGGAACTTAATATTTTCTCAATTTAATACTTAATGAACAATGAGTCTACAATAAATACAGAAAATTTATTTGCGAAACAAATCTATAACATCTTTTTTTGTTCCAGTTCGAGCAACTGTAAAGTGCACGTTTTCTTTAGTTTATCTCAAACTAAAAAAAAGAAGAAAACAACGTAAAATCCAATATTGACGCTTAAAAAATCAGCCGCAAACGCGCGTTTAGACAGCGGAAGTCACTTGTCATATCCGCGAAAGCGATTCGCGGTCGCGCGTAAACAGAGGCGCGCATAATGTGCTCTGCGGCTGTGTGACGGTTGTTGGTTTTCCTCCTCCGAAACCCCTCAAGGAGATGTTGAGACGAGCGCCATTTCGGTTGCCGTTGCCGCCGTCGCCGCTCCCTTCACTTGTTGATGATTCAAGCCGAGAAGCGCGCCTGCCTCGGATGTTATCAAAGTGAGACTCGACTCTCCCGGACATGGAGACGATTGTGACTCCCAACTTCGGAGCTGGCGAATTAATTATTCCAAGTGTTTTAATGCGCTGCAACTGGCGCGTGTCTTGTCATTAGCTCATTCACTCGTGGCCACGTTTGCACGTAGTTCCCGGAAAATGTTGATCCGCCGAGTTGGTCACGGGCTATACCTATTTTCGAAGCTCCACCTAGCACTACGGTTAATTGAATTTTAAGCTGTTAATTTACTATTTATAGAAGTTAGTTTTACCTAATTTTTACTCCTTTCACAGCTATTTCGAATTGAATTTTTAACAAGAGCTAAAGAACTGAAATACGCTGTAAAGATAAAAAGTCAGCGACGCCGACTAAAATCAATTACCCGGCAAAAAATATGAAGACTGCGTCGCCGAATAAATCTGCAATTAGGTTAATCCCATTCGACATTGAAATCAAACGCTTGCCGTCCGTCAGGCGAGGCAGCTCAAGTCTGGTCAATCGCCCAGGAAAATTACGTCGACCCGGAAACTTTGGCAATTAACTTTCGGGCGATACAGTCGGCAGCGCCTTCCGGCCTCCCCGGCTGGCAGGACCCCAAGAAATTAGCGCAGTGCACGGCGACTCTCAACAGGTGAAAAAAGGAGCAACAGCCCGCGGCCGCCTAATGCAATCGCAAAAAGTAAATAGCGATATTCGGAGCTGCGTCGTCGCTGGCGGCGGCGGCGGCGGCGGCGGCGGCGCCGGTCCACCTGCGGGAGTTGTAGTGCGCGCACACCGCACTGCGGCAGTCCATCCGTCTCTCTCCCTCTCTCTCTCTCTCTCTCTCTCGCGAGTAGGCCGGGCCGCGCTCGCCTCGGCTACTTTACCTGATGCAAATGCATAAATAACCTTCTCGCTCTCTTGGGGGAAGGGGATTTCCAGCTTGTGCGCGCGCGCCCGTTTCCGAGCGTTCAGCTGGTGCCTCGATCCACTGCCTCGTGAAAAGCGGCTCCGAGCGAGCCTGAAAATTCAGGCGTTTCGTCGCTGATCAATCATTCTTTTATGATGACGGATTCGGCTTGGCGTATTATTGTCTTTTGTTCTGGATTGTTTCTACTTGAAACAGCATTGTTTATTTTTAATGTGTGTCCGCTCGCAATATTAGGTTTGAATTAAATTAGTTTCCGCAAAAGTGAAAATACTGCTTTACTATCCTGATGAAAATGGTAAAGTAAGATGAGCGCTTGCTTCATTTTCTTTTGAAATGCATTGAAAATTCAGCTAACAAAATGACTTTCAACAGGTTTACAATTTTTCAGCAGAAGCGCAATTCATAGAAATTTCAATCCCTCCTTCCGAACTATCCGTAAACGCCAACATTTTTCAATAAAGTATTAAAGAAACTTTTAAAAGAGAACTTATTCAGAAAACTTTTTCCGCTTCGCGAGTATATAAAAACAAAAAAAAAAAAAAAAAAAAGGAAACCTGTAAGACATTCGCTCCTTTCGTCGCGAAGCATCGACGGATTTTTATTTTCCAGAACAGCACGCTCTCGCTCGAGCGGCAGCGAGTTTTCCCGAAAATATATCCCTTCCGCCCCATCAGGCGAAAAGCAAACAGTCGGCCGTGTACGCGTTTACGTCGGCTCTTACGTAGACGGGGAGGGGGGGGAGAGGGCGCATTTGCGTCCGCGCTCGTGTACGTGCAGCCGCGCTTGCGCATGTGCGCGCCGCGTATACGAAAGTGCAATATTTCCTCGTTGACCTTAAAAAAAAAAAAGGAAAAAAGTTAGTGAGTAAGTGCGCTTCCGAGCCGCGGGGAGGGAGGAGGGAAACTTCGCAGTTATTAGTCACGTGTCTGTCTTCCGTCCTCGCGTCCATCTCGCTCCATCGTTCCATCCTTCGTGGCTGCTTACTGTATAGCCGGCTGCTGCTGCTGCTACGCTTCCCACGCTTCCGCGACGCTCCGGCGTACCTGCAGCCTTGGCGCGGAAGAGTCTCGTTTGAGAGTCGCTTTTTTCGCCTTTGAAAAAAAAAAATGTTCGCGCCCCCCGTGGTGCTCGCGTCCGGGAGCCAATGTGTCGCTCGAGCGGAACGGTTATCGAAATTCCGTTGACCCCGTTCTCTGCGCCTGCGGTCTTGCCGAACTTGGCTGGGAGACGGAAGGTCGCGGGCGTAAATTTTCTTTGGCAGGCGCGCGCACCGCCTCGGTCTCCCGTCTGTTTTTTGCTTCTTTCGTTTGTTTTGGATTTCTTTCTCTTTCGATCGCGAGACTTGTTAAGGGCGTCGAAGCCGAATCGATGAGAGCCTGTTGAAATTTTCGAGAGAATTATAGGGTAGAGACTCTTTTCAAGTGCTTTATTTGCTTCGATTTCGCGCGTACTGTTCTTCTGGAAAATTTATGAGGAGTTACGAGCATTGTTTTTTGCTCTTTTCGGAGAGGGTTCCGTTTTAATCAGTGTTTTAATAGAGCAGGAAAAATGCATGGGTGCATTTGGATGATGAGTTGGTTTTAATTCAAACTTTCAAGTATGAAATATGTTTAGAATCGTTTAAGAAGAATTATCTTTTTGAAAGTAAAAAATGAAGCCTTAGTATTGATTACTTGTTTTTATCGTGATATAAACGAAATTGAAAATAATTTATCATTAAAACTTATCGTAAAACTAAAAAATAGTTTTAAAAACTTTTAAAAATATTTAAACTTCGATAATTGACTAAGTTTGAAATCTTACGATAACAAAAAGTTGTTTAAAATGGAAATAAAATAACAAATCGAACTATCAATTTATTCGTTTCTTCTAATAAATTTCGAATAAAAGCAACCTAAACCATTTTCTTCAATATGCTAAATAAATTACAAAGATTAAATCAATTTTCCTTTAATGGAATACTGCGTAAAATAAGCTTTCACGACATATAAACATAATTATAATATATGCTCGTTAGTAGTAAAAAGCCAGTTTAAAACTGAACAGTGCAGGTCAGCTCGAAGCAATTTCCCTTTCAATTAATAAATTGCAAAGCTTAATTCCGCGCGATAATTCAGCAGGACTTTCACGATCAATCAATCCCCGCGACGCAATCGAGAATCCTTATAAGCATAGATTAACCTCCAGGCTCCAGAAAGCATTACATTCCAGCATTCACGAGAGCGCGGCGCCGCGGCACCGCTCGCCGTAACGAGCAATTTAAATGCGCGGAAAAAACGACCAGCAGAAAGAAGAATTTCTCCTCGTGCAAAAAACAGCCTTATCCGGCGAGCTTTAACCCCGCCCGAATTATGTCGCGCGCACACTTTCGGCCGCCGCGGATCATTCCCGAACTCTGCCGCGAAGGGAAAAAGAGGCGCGAGGCAGGAGCTGTTGCACACGTAATACGGCTCTCGAAAATTCTTTGTTCACGCCTTTCAAATGCAATTGGTCAATTTTATTTTTTTTTTAGTCAAATTGAAGGATGTTGCAATTGAAGCGCGGGAACGATTGCGGAGGCAGCTGCTCTACTCCTTGCAAAGATACGTTGAAAGTATAAGAGAACTGGCGAATTAAGCGAAATATTATTTTCAACGCGAAAATAAAGGGCTTTGTTATTCATTGATTTTATCCCTCTCCGCGAATGATAATTCAATCCCGCGGAGAAAACGAATTTCAGATTTTCCCCGTGTTCCATTCCGTCGCGAAGCGTCCTGGAAGTGGAATTTTTTCCTGAGGCAGCACGAAGTGAGGCTCGCGGCGGCGCGTATTTTAGAAAACAATGCACTCCTCTCTCTCTCTCTCTCTCTCATTCCCTCCTTCTCGCAATATAACTGCAGCCTCGTTCTACATTTGCCTCTTTTTTTTTCTCTTCGCATCTCACTCGCTGCCTTGTTTTTCTTTTCTTTTTTATATTCGCCCGACGAGCAGAATAGCCAATGGAACATAATGCGAAACACGCCGTCGAGAATGAGGATCGAATCGGAGGGGAAAGCGTAAGCTCCTCTCTGTGCGCGAGCCAGAATAGCTTTTTTCCCGACGACTATCGCGCCTTTTATTTTATTCTTCAAAGTCGATGGAAAACAATTTTTTACCGTTTTCACGGTTTTCCGAGGCACGCCGCTATTCGCGGTCTAATTAAAAAAGCTTAGACCGGAGCTGAATAGTCGCTCGGAAGCTGTAAAAATGAAGAAACTCCCCATTGTACCGAAAAATGGATTGTCGTGCCGAACAAAAACCTGGCAATTTTCATCCTTTTATTATATTATTGAAATTCGGAGATTGAATTTCGCGCGATCACGTTATTGGGCTTTCCGGGAAAAGCTTAATTCTTTTGGTCGAGCGAATAAAAAAAATTCCCTGAAAGGAAACGTGAGACGCGTGTGTGAAACACTTATACAGAAGAAAACCTATTATGCGACTACGTCTATAAGCTGTGAAGTACAGCTTAAGCGAAATTGAACGAATATATATACATTATACTTTGAAAAAAAAGAGACTGGTGATAATTTATAAATAGTTATGAATCTAATGGAAAACTTACGTCAACGGCGTTCGAAAAGCATTCATTTATCATCAAAGAAGATTTGAGCTATAACAAAGATCTAACAGATTGCGAGCAACATTAATAGATTTTCAACAAGGTCTTGCTGCAAAGGACGAGCGATACAAAACAAATCCGTTACTGAAGAATTCAAAGTAAATCCTTTAGCCTGCGAAGCCAAAAGCAGTAAAACGAAAAATCTGGCGCATTTACTGGAGAGCATAAAGGGAGCCTGAAATCTATTAAACTTTTAGTTTCCGCGATTAATTTTTTACTATTCGGTATTATGCATCAAGCAGCGTTATTCCTCGCTAAAAGGTTATTACGTCGCCTAATCCGTCACGGTTAATCGCTCCATAAACTAAGGTTTATCACTCTTTTATTGCATCTTATACTGTGATAATTTGCGACCTTGTCAGCTTAAAGTCAAATAAAGCGACAAATTTTCATTGCAACTACCAGCCTCGCCCCTATAAATCTTTCACCTCAACGATCTCTTGCATCATTAAAAAGAATCAAAACAATCGACAGAACGACTTTCGGCGTCTCGAAAAAACAAGCCGGAGTTCATTCAAAGCAATCACTCAAATCCAGCGGGGTCAAAGAAGATCTCGCAGGTCGGTGTTTGCCCTGCCCGCTCGCGGCTCAAGCTCCCTCTCACCGGCTCCAACGCTCGATCCCCGTCCCCTCCCCCGGCGACTTTCTTCCAGTCCATTACCTGCGTACATCCGGCCTCTAAATCGACGCGGTGCGCGCCGCGATTCGACTGCACACACACGCGCGCGCACACGAGAGTCCGTGCAGGCGGGAAGGAGGGAGGGAAGGCTTGTTTGTTATACGTCATTTCACCACGTCAGAAGAGTCGCAGCGCGTATTGATCGAACGGTGGGGGTGGTAAGTCCCTCTCTCGCTCTCTTATAGCTTAGCGGCGCTCCGCTCCCTTTCTCCTTCTCTATTTTCACCGCCTCCTTCGCCGCCTCTCGCGCGCTCCTCGCAGCGTCTCGGTCAAGTTTTATCAACGTCGCGCGGAGGTAACGAAATTGAAAAATAAAGAGTCATAAGCGCGGAGAGCGGCGCAGCCGAGGGCCGAGAGCCAAGTGATAAATAACTCGCCCGGAGCGCGGCTGCGTCCGGCCGCCCGGCAAAAACTGCACTCGAGAGCGCGCCGGTGCCAATGCTGGGAAAGCGAGCCCGACAGCCGGAGCGTAGCGCCGGCTTTGACGTATGTGTGCGCGATGTACGTACGGACGGCTGGAAATTCCAGCGAGATAAGCTCAATTTTATGGATTTTTGCAGAAGGCGAAAGAGAGAGAGAGAGCGAGAGAGAATCGATTCGTCCGGCGAGCTCTATGATTTCTCTCTTTCTCTTGTGCCGATGGAATAAAGTGCTAGAATCTACGCTCGTAAATTATTTTTTAGTTCGAATTGTTAAGCTATTATGCGACATTGTATACTTACTGCCTTTTTTTTTATCGAATTTATTTTTGAAAAACTACTACCAACAGAGTTTTGTGTTGAAATATGTTGATAATCGGGGCATAAATAGAATACCTAAATCCCATTAATACTTGTTACTACATCTTTAAACAAAAAAGACTATGACTAATCCTTAGAAAAAGAGTTGATCCATTAATCAGATACGGGGTTAAATAACACAGACGATCGAGATTCTTACTGTCCTATAACCACAAGTGAAAATAGGTACGGAACGGTATAGTAACACTTATTTTAAATGAACCATCATCTATTTTTTCACTTTTTTTAGATAGAAGGGCAGATCTTTAACCAAAGGTCTTTTCGTGCTCCGAACGATAAAAATTATTACTGTTTGCTTTAGATATCCAATTCAAGCTGTATTTCTCTCTAAATCATTGTAAACGATACTAATAAATTAAAAGTAACTTATAAACGCTTTCTCAAATTAATTGATAAGATTTAGTAATATGTTTTTCTTTAACACGAACAAATTAAGCGAATAATAATCGTAAATTTTTAATAAAAAGTACAGACTTCATTCTCTTTGAGTAGTCTAACGCAATTACTTGCGCACATCAGAAAAGGCAAATGCAATTGTCGGGGCTGCATTTTCGCGCGGCAACAACGCCAAATTTCGCCAAAGTTGATTTATTCCAATCAGATTTGGAGCGAGCACCGCGCGCGCGCGAGCTTTATGGAGCAGCAGTTGACACCCGCGTAGCTGCGCGCTTTGACGGAGAGGGAGTGCGTGTAAAAAGGGACGCGGAGACGGGGAAAAATTAAAAAGCTCTCGCGCCGTAAGTAACGATAGCAAGCGGAAAGAAAATGTCAGAGAGTAAAAAGGTATTTTGATGTACGCTCTGCAGGTTTCTTTGATGAAAAAAAGCTATTAGCCACAAAATTGTAAGAGTGAATGGAAGTGAAGTGAAAACCGTTTGAGTAATTAGGTTTTTTTGAGAACGAATCAGAGAGAAGTAAAGGTGATTATTCGGCAACAAATGTTTAATTTTATTATAAATTTCATCCATAAATTTAATTATCATATTTCTCTTTATAGTTTTTTTTTTTATTAAATATGTATCAATTACTAAAATTTTCATTAAGATTGAGATTGACTATCTAAATTAAGCAGCTGCGTTAGAAACGATAATAAATTCTAATGCAAGATCAATAAATTAACCTTGCACGTCGATGCTATCAATTTTTTTATTTGGATTTATCACGGAAAGATTATAAAATCAAAAGAATTTCACGTGACAGTTGAAATTAAATATATAAAATGGAACAAAAGCCTTTCCATCAATGGTTTTAGTTAAACATTGTTAATCGATAAAGTGTAAATTGAAACCAAAAGAAATTTTCAAACTACAAAATCAATAATTCCGAAAGAATGTTTATGAAACTAAAAATTTAAAAATCTATATAAATTTTGTGCGGCATTGAACGTCCATCTTCTGCGACAGTAAATAAAATAACGCTTTGCGCCAAGTCTCTGCGCTGGTAAAAAATATTAGCCCCCGGTGGGAACAATGGCCGCTTATTAGCGATTTCGATCGTGGGCGAATCGAATCCCTCGCGCGTCGACGGCGCGCGTGCAGCAGCATTCCCGAAAAACTGAAAAAAGCGCCCGTCCTTCGCGCGATACATTCGGACCCGGCGGAGTCGCGCGCTTCAATCTGCGCGGCCTGAAACACTTTTGATTGCGAAAAGAGGCTGCGGCACCGACAGCCGTCGCCGTAAATCCCCGACGCCCGCTCGCTCGGCAATCATGCCCGCGGCGTCGAGATTGCTCTCATCGTCGGGGCTTTTTCTCCTTTCCCGCCGTGTGCGCCGGTGGCTGAAGGCAGCCTCGATGTATATCTGTATGTCTGTACACGTGTACGCCACCCTATATCAATTCGCCTATCCTGCGCGTGACACACAAAGATATCGTCCTCCCCGACGCCGCGCGAGAAATAAAGAATTTCGCTTATTCTCCCTCGTCTGCCGGGACTGTTTGGCTGTACATTGCGCGCGGAGATAGACCCGTGCACTTCTCCGAGCTTCAGGTATATAATGAGAATTCTCGATATTCCTTGGGTTATCGGATTCCGTTAAAGGTAGTAGAGAATTTCGTTTACGCCTCGGATACGACGAATGCGAGTGATTACGCTCTTTTTTTCTTTCTTGCAGATTTGCATTATTGGATGTGCGCAAGGACGCTTTTTTTTTGACGCTGGAATTCGAGCGGTATATTGTCTAGACTGGTATATTGAGTTTTTATTAGGTGTATTTCTGGGGATAACAAATGGCTTTTAAGAGTTTTTGTTTGAAAAGGTCGCGGTAAACGCTTCTCGGGAAAGGGGGCGCACAAAAAGATAGAAAATAAGTTTATGCAAATAGAGGTGACAGCGATAATACCGGTCCTTTTAAAAATGCTAACGTAACTTTCGAAAAAAAAATGTAATAATATTAAAGTCAGTATAAAGGATGACGTTTTAAACATTTTTATATGCTCTAGAATATAAGTTTACATTATTATTTTTAACAATGATATATAATTACTACGGAAAACTTATTTTAAAAATATATTTTATTTGTGTAATCTCCATTTTAGAAAACTTTAAATATGATTTATAAAGGTTTTGAAAAAAAAATGTTCAAACTGCTTTACGCAGCATCATCAGTGATTAAAAAACAAATGTAGAAACTACAACTTTATAGTTGCTAAGCGGCGAAAATTAAAAGTCAAGTCCTCAATAATGAGAATTTTCCATTAAGTTTTACTAAGAATTTAGCTTTCAAAGTAAAGTTTATCGCGTAATATAAAGAGCTTCGCGAATGCCGCTTGAAAAACTCTCAATGAGTAAATAAAAATCCCTTCTACTTGACGGCCCTTCCTTTATTTCTTGTATTAATACATACAGATGAAATAAATTACTCATAGTAAAATTTGGCACGTCGTTACCCTTTAATATAATTAACAAACTCTTACTTTTTCATCATTAAAACAGTAAATATAGCAATTGAAATTAAAGTCGTTTAATTTAGCCAAGTCGCCAGGGGATATCCTGCATAAATATTTCTCAAGAGGGGACTTCTCTTTTTTCTTATTCTCTCTGCCTCCCTCTTTCGCAGCCAGCCTGACTTCTGTGACCCCCGCATGGAAATGCCACGGTTGACCAATTATTTTCCCAAGCGAGAGACGGTTTCGCAGAAATTTCACGTTCCAGTTTCAAAAGAATGCAGCCGCGCAGAGGCCAATTTTTCAATCAACTTTATTTCCGCGTCGCGCGGTGAAATGTCGCCCGAAGAAAGGAAAGTTTTATTTTTGCTGTCGGTATATAACATGTTTCATTAATTTTTTAAGGATACGATTAAATTATTCAGTGTAGAAATTGAAGCTCAATATATAAGAAAATAAACGAAGCTTCAAAGTAGTAAAGGAAGATTGAAAAACTGCATCCAGGTGAATATATATTTTTCAAACTTCGCAGTTTCAAGCCTAAATTGTTCGAAAATCGGTATATTGCTCAGAATTGACTGACCTGAAGAAAGAAAACCGGCATCTGAATAGACTGCTCGCTAAAGCGCGCGGAAAGCGAAGAAAGCTCAGCGCAGATGAAATCTCAGCTTCCCCACTTCCGCGCAGCTCCGTCTTTGCTGATTGCAGCCGCGGCGCCCGATTCGTTAGGGGCTGAAGCGCGAAGTGGATTCCTCTGCGCCTCTCTTTTTCGACCGTCTGGCTGTCAGTCTCTTTCTCCCGACCCTCGCACTAGACTCGCCCTGCGAGCTCCGGGTGCTTCAAAGCCCTCTCTCCTCTCCTCGCGCTGCGCCGGCACAATGAATTACTTTACTTTTTTGACTTTAGCCTCTCTCTCTCTTTTGTTATTTCTTTCGCGAAATCTGAGGCCACGGCCCATCTGTCCCTTTCAGCCCTGTTAAGTCTCGCGCGCCTCTCCGCTCGAAAAAGGGAACGGCGGGGGCGACTTTGAATTCGAGGTTCGGCGAACACGTGGTGATTATTATTCCGCGCAAAAAGTGATATACGATGCTTCGTATGTATGAGTCTTGCTTCGCGTTTTCATCGCCACTTGTAGACCGACGTACTTTGCGAGCGGGCTATTGTTTGGGAGAAAAAAAAAATGAGAAGTGTCTGTTGCGAGGGTTTATTTCTCTCTATCTCTCTCCCTCCCTTCTTCTTTTTCTTTTCGTTGCTTTTTTTGCTACACGAGAATTTTTTTTTAAAACACTGCGTGTCGTTCACCCGGGCGAACTTTTTCCTGCTTTTTTTTTTAGCGCGAGCAAACTTTATTCTATGGAGATGGCGCGATGTGGCGTGTAATGCGTTTCAGCGTATCCCTTTTTACCTCTCCTGCCGTGAAACTCGCTTATATTCGGAGTCGGTACTTGTTTTTTAAGAGACGCATTTGCCGTTTCGACTAGTTTCAATGAAACGAAGGAGGAAATACGTACAGACGCGTCATTTATTTTGATGCTGTAAGCAAATTTAATTAAAACTGAAGGTATTGAAATTAAAACTAATTTAATGAAGCTCTTTCGATTAAATTGCATGTTCTTTATTCGTTTTTTAAATTAAAAATTCATTAATTAATCTCTAAATTTTTTATATTGTGGTTCGAGAAATAGAATACTGATATTTTTTGTGTAAGAAATACATTGATAATAAAAAGGGAAAGGAAACTGAAATTACCTTATTATATTACTCCGCAAACAAGTATTGTCGAAATACACAAATGTATTAAATTAAATTATTATATTTAAGAGTTGACGTGCAAAGTATCAAACTGTCTTAAATTGAACGTATACGTTTCAGTAGTATCTACTTAAAGCGATGTGCATGGACATACTTAGAAAACTTAATACTTTTTACTTGTCCCATAATTTAAGAGGAAACGAGCTTTTTTGGTAAAAGAACTTAATGAGAAAGCTTTCGTGTTTTAAGCTGATTAAATCTTTAATGGCGACATCGTCCACTCGTATTTAATTTGCTGCAATATAATTTATTCACTCGTTGACTGAAAATACCTGGATCTTTATATTCTCTACTGCGAAAGATAGTTCTATTTCGAATTGCTTTTTCAATAAATAGAATATTTTTATAATTAGCATTAACTTTCTTGTAATTCTTGGAAAAAAGCAGGTCTTAAAAGAATACTTTGAAAGTTATTAAGTACTTCTACAGGTTCTGCTAGTGTACTACGCTTAATGTACACGAAGATTGCGGTACACTTACTTTTACAAAGTTTCATCACGCGTCTACAAGAATATAAGAATTGGAGAAGAAGCAGTTATTCATCTTTTGACTTTGCAGATAGCAGAGGAAAACATCGTCTTCTTTATTCAACCGGTCGTAAAAGTTTTTTCATTCAAGCGGACTTGCCGTTAGAAACTCATAAAAAACTAAAACAAGTATTTGCCAAGCGATTCGTGCAGCTTGCCGTTATTAAATTCCAAAAATTCTTTTAATCGAAAGTGAAGACACGTTTGACTCCGCTTTATTTATCGTCCGAATTAAATGGAAAATATTTACTCGAATACTGGAGCAGAAGTACCATTGGCACACTATTCAGTAGATCCATCCCGAGCCCGTTCAGACGAAACTCCATTTCGCCGTATTTCCATCCTACGTACCTAGTTAATAAAGACGCTGTCAATAAATGCAAAAAGCGAGGAAAAACAGCCGAAAACTAGAATATTTTTCATTCGAAACACCGAGATAGTCATCCGGGGGGGGGGGGCGGATACGAAAATCGATATTTCATTAAATCCAGAGCCCATTTTCGACAGTGTGCATGTATACGTAATAACGTCAATCAGCCGGCGAAGGCGGAAAAGAAAAAAAAAGTCTCCGGAAAGGAAAAAAAAAGAGAGGAAAAAAAAAGAGGGGCGCACATAACGGTAAAAAAGGCGCAGACGTGACTGCCGGGCGACCCCTTTAAACTCTCTTTTGAACGGCGGGCTGATTAGTACCTGGCGATAGGGCGGAATCGCCTCGGCGCTCGATCGCGAGCTTCCGTGCCCTCGCCGCAGAGATAGATAAAGGCGATTTCGTTTCTCGTGCAAGCTCGCGCCCGCCCATTGATTAACGGCATCGGCGTCTAGTTTCGGAGCCGACGGGGGCAATCGCCGAGCTTGCGGATTATATGCGCCCGCGATATTACGATTTTCGTTCCTCCTTCCTCCCGGAGGCCGCTGCGTAGGCTAAATTTCCGAGCGATAAAGAGTGGATTTGACGGCTCGTTAGCTGGAGGGTGATTGAAAAGAGAGAGGGAGCTATTGTTTCTCTAGGTGGAAATTTGTTGCGTGCCGCCTGTATGTGGGGCGCGGCGTTTCAATTAAGCCGGGACTCGGAAAAATTCATTCTTTATCGAGGCGCCAATTGGTTTTATGCGCACGTTCCGCTATCAAGCAATTTTAAGTGCTTGTGTGATTGAAAAGCTAATAATTACAGCTTGTTTTATTGCGCGCATTTTCGACGAGCTTTCAATAATTAATTGCGAAAGCATTTATGTACGTGATCAGAAAATTTCGAGTGACATAATTCAATTGCTTATAATATAAAATCGAATAATAAGCGCCACGTTACCAATAAAATGTACTCAAATTACTGGACGTCCGGCAAGAAGATTGAATTGCAGTTGGAAATATCCTATTCAATTGATAATTTATAAGATAAATATGTTCAAATTAATTTAACGGTAAAGTGATTACAATTCGTGGTGTAATAATAGACATTGATCATGATTTTGTGAACTTTCATTGTAATAAGTAGATACAATATCAGGGAAAAAGTCATCAGTGCGCTTATCGTCTTAATTCATCCAAAACTGGAAAGGGATTTTCAATTTGATGTAAAAAAATTAAATCTCTTGTTTTTAGAGCAAAACCTTTTTAGTTTATTTAACATTTAACAAAGAGTTTATTTACGAACTAGATTTTATTTAGCGACTCCCAGCGACGACACAAAAAAATACAAGCACGACTTAATTTCAGCTTCGACGAGAACAAAACGATTTCTCAAAATCGCAGCGCAGAGCAGAACTTCATATCACAGACTCTCATTGCGACCTTAATCTCTAAAAAACGAACCCCCTCCCCGAGGCAGTAATATCAGCCGGCGCAGGTCTCCAACTTGGAAACAGTAAGCATCGATACCGCAGTGCTTATAATTCAACAAAAGCCGGCCGACTTAAGAAGCGCGCTCCCCGACTAAATGCCGCAAATGCGACCGCTGTCGGTATCTGCCCTACCTGTCGTCGATAAGAACAAAGCCCGAGGGCAATCCTCCGTCTCTTTCTCTCTTTCGTCCTCGCCGGGGCTGCGCGCTCGCTCTTTCGACTTATCGACTGCCGGATGGCTGTCGACAATGCGCGGCCTCAGCCTTGCATGTGTGCGCGCCTTACATCTGCATCTGTCGGTTCGCGGCTGCATCGGAGCCCCTGACAAAAGAGCCCGGGAGACTCTCGCTCTCTTCGAGTTTATCCACTGCTTTGTTTCAGCTGGTGGGATCAGTCAAGACGATATTGTAGCTTTTTATCATCGCTGACGCTATTTCCTGAAAATTATTAGGATGTGCTATAGGTATTTGTGAAAATTGTAATATAAGAGAGTACACAAGTAGGGGATTATAATTTACGCCTGCAGTGCTTGACAATTAAATCAAATTACAAGGATGAATATCTAACGAAATAAGTGCTGTTGCAAAGAGGCAATCGCGCGCAAAAAAAAAGAGAAATCTGAGAAACGAGCCATCCGCGAACAATTTGATTGAAGTATCGGTTGTAATTGCGAATGCGTCTTATGCAAACGCGCGATCGCTCGTATACGTACCAGCATTTTCGTGGTAAAGATCAGCGGAGGCTTTGATTTTTCCACCGATACGATATGCAAGGCCTTCAGCGCGTGAACGAACTGCCGCAGAGCTATATTTCGTGACCTGGCGATGGAGAACAGCAAAAAAGCTTTTCGCTCGTTGTTCACTGGACATATCATGGTGCCTGCTTTTGCCTGTATTATGATTTGAAATTAGAATGTTGTATTATTTAAGAAGGTTCGTAGGTGGAAGTTAAAAAAAAAACATGTATGAGACTTTCATTTACTAATTTAAAATACAGATAAACAAGGTCTTAAAACATTGAGATGTAAAAAATTGTTTTGAAATATAACAGAAAGTAAAATCAAAAAGAACAATTTACGTATTTTGAAAATCAATTTTTACACGATTATTTAATACTGTTCTGTATTAAATGTCATAAATTATCTACTTTTTATTATTGACTACGGAATAAAACTATGTGTCATCGACATAAATTTAAACTGTCAAAGCCGTACTTTTTATGGTAGAAAAAATTGACCGCTAGCTCGTGAATCAAAAGCTTCAGCTTGTACCTTAGAGCTGTAGGCAATTTGGTGTTTCTTGCACAGGTCAATCAGGAAAGTCCCACTGGTCAGCGATAATCCATCGACAAACAATTTTCCACTGCAGACGACAAATCGATGCTCTGGATCCAAAAATGGTAAATTTTTAGGTGGAACTTTATCGGCATTCTCTACGTCAGGATCTGCAGTGAAACTAATAATTTTTTAAATTAATTTAAAAAAGTTTGATAATAAATGATTTTTTTATCTCATACATTAAGATGCATAATAAGAAATGTTTTCCTTTACTTTTATTAAAAAACTATGGTAAAAATTAAATGATTTAATTAAGAATTTTGAATAAAATTTAATCAAAAATTCAAAAAAATTTTCTATGAACAATTGGACTAACAAGGAAATAAAATTTTTATATAGTTACCAGGTTTTCTCTGGTACGTTCAAGCAAAATCTTCTCCAGTCGTCGAAAGACATTAAATCTGTGTAGTACGGGTCAATATCCACCACCCAGTAGCTCAGTACCTACGTAAGATAGAATAGTTCGTAGAAAACTAAAAAAAATGTAGCAATCTTCTCGCATACAAAACTAGCATGAATCACTTTATAGGTCATGGATGTTATTGATTGTAACTCCTTTTATGATAATTAAACTTGAATACATTAAAACAAATGACCATTTAATTTTAAACTCTCGGATACAAAGTGTATTATAATGCGTGCGGTGCAATATTTCTAGTACTATCTATTAATGTTTTTCAATTAATTGCCAATAACATTGTAATGAGCAACTTAGCTGCATACATCATCTACCTTTAGATACAAATAGCATATTACGATTAATTAAATATTTGAAAATAGGAATGCACGTAAACTGTTGCCTTTTCTCTCCTAAATGAAAAGGTCTCGTTAAACATTACCTCTTCCGCAGCCCCTTCCTCTTGGAACACCACAATGTCGACCCCGAAAAATCCAACGTAGAGGTGCATCTGCAAAACGTTCCCGACGCGAGACACGATATCTCGGAGCGTCTCCTCTGGTACGGTAACCTGCGGTATTATGTAGCCGAAGTCTGTCCGGATGTAGCCACTTTCGTCTGCGTGCTGTATAACGTCGGCAGTAGTTCTTACAATAGGCTGCGCCAAGTCGTGTTCGATAAAACCACCCAAGCTGATTGTCCGATAATTCGCCGGTGGACAAGTCATCAAGATGCCTCCTAAAATACGAAAAAAACAATAAAATAAAATTCGTCGATTTTAGAAAAGTAATAATGTATCGCTTGCATCAATGGATAGTAGATATTATTAAAAATAATGATATATAGTGCCTTCTGCTGATCAATATTCTTCTGGATCTAGTAATATCTCAGCGACTGTCACTGCAGCGGTATTGGTATGTTCAGAAGTTGCGATTTTCACCGCCACTACCTCGATTGTTACCAGTAAAACAAAAGCCACGAAAGCCGACATATCATATCTTCCTTGGCTTAAAACAGCTTTATTACTTTTTAATAATAGCGAGGATAAAAACGAGGAAATGAAAAACAGCATCGTAATCTTTTTTGTAGAAACGAATTTATAATCAAATTTTGTAGTAAAATTTTTTTAAAAAAGTTTTTGTCTGTTTTTTTAGCAATAAAACTTATGTCGTACTTGCTAAAAACGTAAGCGAAACTCTGCTGGTCCTTTCTTTAACTGACTACCACAATTACTAAAGAGATACTGAAAAATTTATTGATTTTTTAACTCGGCCGTACGTTCAAGACTTGAACAAATGTATCAGAAAATTTACCCATACAAAAAGCAGATTTATAATTCATTTGGTCAATCTTTTAAACATTGATGAAATATTTGTAAATAATTTAACAACAACTCCAAGGATTTGTAATCTTGTAGCTTTGTAATATTATATTCAACTTATATTTACCGAAGTGACCTCCGATGTATCATTTCCGTAAATACACTCAGAAATTCTGCAGTATCGACATAAATTAAGCAAGCATTCAATCGGTTCGGCATTATGCTAACGCATGTTTAAAATGTAAATTTTTTATTGGCAAAGTATAACATTCCCCTCTGAATAAATATAAGTGTTTTTATATTCAGAAGCAAAAAACTTTTTCGTGTTGAAGTAAAAAAAAGTACTTATAATTATAATCACAATTTATAATCTTTGAAACTGAACTAATTTTTCGAATATTTCTTTGTGTATTAGAAAAGTTACACCTGTCTCGCTTGTTCGATTAATTTCATTGTCTGTCTTTCAAGACCTACACATATTTTTTAATTACTCTTTTGGTCGTCGCAAAATTGTCATTGTCAATAAAATAAAGCAAACAAAGTAAGCAACGTTATAAAAGTTACTTACCGTGTCGTTCCAGCTCGACAAAGAAATCCTTGCTGTCCTTATAAGCTGCTTTATTTACTTTCAGCTTTTTTGGTAGCACCTTGGCGAGATAGTCCGACAAGTCCTTCTCATAGAAGAAAAAACCAGAATTGATGAAAATCGAATGAAAATTTATGCAGTTCTTGCAAATTACAGTTCAAGAAATTTGAATCGTGAAATTGTTATTGTTTTGAAAGGATCAAAAGAATTTGCCTAAATTTTATTTTTACAAGTAATTTAAAGGTGGCACTTCTTTCAGTGCATTGCATCCCCTTCCCCCGTATAACTAATTTAAAAAAATTGATTTATAAATTAGCGTTTTGAAAAAAATGTAAAAACTTCATTTTCTCATTTGCAGTCTCTATGTGTCCACTCTGCCTGAAGTACAATTAGAATGTCCTTTAAATACTTTTTCAGAATGAATTCACATTTCCCACTTGATTTTACCTATTTAAAATATTCCTTCATTCAGAAGAAACTTTGCGCGGCTCGCAAAGACGAGTTGTACAAGCGCTTGGTCGCACATATACATCTCCTGTAATCAAGATTACGGTATGCCCAAAATGATACGGCGGACATTAAACGCACGAAACATGCGCCTCTCCACAAAATATACCGCACGCATAAGGGCCCATCACAAATCAAGCGCTACGTACCTTGACCACGCAGAAGTCGCAGAAGTCAAGGCAGATGAAAGCGCTCTGATTGCCGTAAAAGCCGCAGTTGACCTTCAGCAGCCATTTCTTCGAGATGACGCCTAAGCGGGGTACCGTCATGATCACGAGCGCCAATTTGTCGCACAGCTGCTCGGCAAGGAAAATATCGAATGGCGAAATTGAAACTCGATCGAGGAAGCTTTCAACGGAGAAAAGGTGCACGTCTTCCTTACCTCGCTGTAATTCCGGACGGAGGCGAACGGCGGATGTGGGATCTGCGCGTCGACCAGAAGCGACATCACGTAGCGCTTGTTGAGCAAACGCTGCTGGAAGCTTAAGCAGGGAGCTGCGATAAAATGTGGATAAGGGATATACAGATATGCGTGGACGTGCCTGCCGTGTCGTTCACCTACATGTCCAGCAGCGCCCCGAGTTACCGGACGCCCTCGTACACTTTGTTTTCGCGAGCGCGACTCTTATGCGGGAGAAGCTTCTTGTGAAAATTTCGCGGTGTCGTAAGTCAACGCGCGCTGACGAGCCTCGCGCGCTTAATATCTGGGCTTTTAATAATTTTGTTCTTTCAACGCGCGACAGTTGGGTAAACGTGCTGAATTCGCTTCCGGAAAAACGGTATTTTTACAAATTCTCACCTACGATCGACGTTTTCAGTTCGCAGGCGATGAAAACGTCCATTTCGGAAAGAATGCCGGGAATTATGAATGCATGACGCCCAGCTGTGAGATTTCTCACTCGGCAATAAACGTTCGGCGTGTAGAACAGCGTTTCGCAGCCACTGCGATACTCTTGGTCGATGTGTTTGCATAAGCTGAAGGAAGAACAGTTCTCGTTTGAAACGGCGAGAGGGAAAGAATGCGTCGAGTACAATAGATGTATACCATTCGCTGTCGTTCACGATGATCCACAATCTTGACATGTCCACGTCTGGTCTAACCATTCTTACGAGACTTTCTAGGGTACACCTGGTTTCAAAATTGGATTTGCCGGGACAAACGTAAATTACGTCTGAATATTGGTTTGCGAGCCAGCCTATTCTGCCAATCTAAAAGCGGAGTTTTCCTTGATTTTTAAATAAAATGTAAACTATTAAGCACTGGAGATTACTTGAACATTTTGCAAGGCGTCGAATTTCTTGCGAGCTGAACATCTTAGATGGCAAGGATAACCCATTGAGGGTAGGTGAAGAACAACGTGCGGATGATGTACTATACACTTCCATCTTTTTGTGATGCAATTAGACCTGCAATCAATTCTACGTTTATTAAAAAATGAACTTAACTTTTCAGTTTTAAAAAGTTAAACACTAAACAAATTTCTAGCATATCGTCAAAAAATAATTATTGGCTGTTTGAATAACTTAGTGCGTAAACTACTTCTTACTAAATTAAGTAAAGAATCATGACAAACCATCTTACTACTCCTCTAGCAAATATTGACATCCCAAACAAGTCAATATGCTTGAATCTATCCACATCCTGAAGGTCGTCTTTGCGTTTAGGCATTTTGGCGGCAATCAGACACACCATATCTCCTTCACAACATTCATCGCGAAGCGATGGCGAATTTACTGAATTTTGAATGCTACTGTGAGAAGAGTTGAACTTTAATCTTACTACGCGGTCCAGTTGCTGCAGTACTCGTTCAACGAGGTCATAAAACTGACCCCACTTGGCGACTTCCTCGGAAGCGCCCAAATACCCGATTCTAAACGGCTCCTCTGATCGCCGCAGGCAATCTTTATCCTGCTTCAATATGTAGCCGTAATGGCTGAAAAGGGGCTTTCTGTGACGTGGCTTGCACTCGCTCGTTAGCATTTTGTTCTCGGGGCAGGTGGGATTGCAGGGTGGTTTGAGACTGATGCACGCGGATGCTACCTCGGTTGATTCGGAGCTAAATAATGTGGAAAGATTGAGCGAGTGATGTTTTAAAAAGGGAAAACAATATTTTTTACAGCTTTGTAGGAGATGCGTTTAGTAACTTTGCATTGAAATTTATTTTGTAAATTATTTATCAGAAAAACAAAGAAAAATGACATGAAAAATGAATTTATGTCATTTTGTATGGTGTATTTAATTAAAAATGATAAAAAATATAAAATCATGAGTTACAGACAAGGAAATTTAGTTTAGCGTACCCTTTATTTTTCGATTTCTTTACAAAATAAGTTGCTCAGCACGTGTTAATAAAAAAGTTACATCTCATCTTTTTTTTCTTTTATATTTTAAAATTTTTATACGACTCATAAGTATGATCTACCTTTCGTCACAGCTGCGCATAACCACCGGAACAATACAATAGTCCGGAGCCCTGCATTGCTTGCAGTGGCGTACAGTTACGCGCTTACGAAACTCTTCCGAAAGTATCCCCTCGATAACTTCCACAAAGCAGTCTATCTCCTTCTGCGTGTAGCATTTTGACTTGTGCAAATTAATGAAGTACTCCAATTCCCAGGTCTCCATCGACTTGCAGTCGCACCTCAGCGACGGCGCCGAGTAAGCCTCCTTGAGCTCGCATTTTTCGTTGTAGAGAGCTTTGTCCGTGCACCGCTTCGTGCACCAGTACAATCTCCTGGAATTCGGATTGCAATTTCGCAAAGCTCGACGGATCGCCAGCTGCTCCTGCGGTGCATTGATTTGCGCGGCAACACGTGGGATAACCTTGGGCGGCTGCGACGGTCTCGGATCGCACGGTAAACAAACTCGCGACATGATCAATCAGACGGCCGTTTTCGGAGGAAGCGGAATATCCCGAGTTAACTTGGAGCCTGAGCAAAATTTTTACCGAGGCCGCATCACGGAGAATTTAGTGTTTACTGATTACGAAGTCAGGTTATAAACAATTTTGATACATAATCCGCGTTACAAGCTGAAGTTGATCGCCCAGCGGTAGTCGTTTTGCAGGATCGATTTCGTTTGAAAGTCAACAATGAATGATTTATAATATAAGGGATTGGCCTATTAACGCAAACAGCTCCAGTCCACATCTCCCGTGACGTCCGTCAGCTGCGCGTAAAAGTGTATCAACACCAGTGATGCCGCTGGAAAAATTGCGTCTAGGGTCCCCAAATTATTTCATTCGGTCGACTGCTCCAAGCTGCAAAC
>JAWWEM010009900.1:0-26086 GCA_035582935.1 Ormyrus thymus | reverse complement strand
GTCCCCGCGTTACTACAACATATAGTAATTTTTCTTAAATAGGTATTAAAGTTTCATATGACATTTTTCTCAGTGTAAATACAAATGCCTCGCGGATCGTAAAGCCATCTTCTTCAAAGCGGCTCGCGCTCTAATTAATGCATATCCCGCGGCGCGGCAAAACACGTTGAATTAGATATAGGGCGCGAATGCACATCTGCCACGTGCCCTCCAAAGCAATCAAACGCGCGGAGCGCGCCCGTCGGCGAATTGACGAACGACGAATAAAACGCGAAATAGACTGCGAGGCGCCCCGCGCCGAGACATCAAAGCTCGCTCGACGCTTACCTTAGGCGCGTAACGACTCGGCGCGTTAATGAAGCCCTCGGATCCGAGGCCGCGAAACAATAATAACGTCCTTTTTGGCGCCCTGCAAAACTTTGACAATTAAGCGGGCGTAATTCGAGGTCGAGTGCAATTGCGAAATTCGGCGACTTCGGGCTGCTGACGAGGAGCAATTGAGCTCGACGTCTGAGATTTGGGTTCGGGGACTCGGACGTTTTTGCCGATCGTGGAAAGGGATGCGGGCTGCAGAACTCTAAAAATGTGCCATTTCAAGTTGTGTAATGCGAGGCGGTAATGCTTCCAGTCATTATAACGCCGTTATTACAAGTTTTATGAGAAAAGTTGTAGAAAGGAAATATGCCATAAATTAAAATGCTCAGTGATAACAATCAGTTACCTTCGTAAGAAAAACTTTAGAATAAAAAGTAGAATTGAATATATTCCATTCTTTTTTTGTCTGTCAATATTGTCAGCTTTCTATTTTGAAGTTCATTTAAAAAAGATACACAAATATTCGATACTAAAAAATATCATCGCAACTTTAACCGAATTTGTTCACCCAGGTGACCCAACGTGGTCAGATGCAACTGTCCAATATTTCTTGTTAACTGACGCCAGTTCAATTTCCGTAACGTTTGAACGTCGAGTAAATTTTTAAGTGATTTAGAAATTTGTTCCTCAATACAGAATAGTACTCTGTAAACGAGAAAGAATTTTCTTTTTTTAAATTTCTATCAATTTTTTTTCAATGTAAAGAAAAACCCGGAAACATTTTTAGACGTCATACTTTGATGCATTGGATTTAAGAATAAATAAAGATTAATGAAAAATTCAACAAACCGTTTATTGTTTTGTGTTCCTACATTTCTCATACTGTTATTATTTATAATCACCTTCTGATATATTTATGCATTACTAATTTACAATCGTAATAGTTATTTGGAAGATTTAACAGGGAAATTTATTGTTTTATCATTGAAACTTTATTATTTAGAAAAGTTCTTGGATCTTTGAAAGAAAAAAACTTTTAAAAGAGAAGATAAATATCGCAGCGCAATAAATATTGCTCTCCGTTATTCGTTTCCGTCTGAAATTTAAAGCTCTTATGCGCAACGATGAAATAAGAAAAGATCTTTATAAAACAGAGATTGTGACCCCAAGAATTTGGAGCCAACTTTACATATTACGACGTTACAGATTACATAATAGTGTTTTCTTATGAAAAATACATTATGACGTCGAAGGAAATATCTTGGCTTAAAAAACACATTTTTTAGTCAGTGGAGCTATTAAATCCTCGAAATATAAATAAAGAAAAGAATCCTATAGTAATAGTACCTTGCTGATTCTGAAAATATGGAACTTTTTAAAATACTTAAGATAAAATCATGAGGCAAAATTAAAAGAAATGAATAAAATTTTGCCAAAAATATTGAAATTTTATACAAAATTTTTACTTGCGCAGTATGCACAAATTATTTTTAATACAGTCGAAAATTCTGCATAATGCAATCGGAGATAACAATTACAATTGATAAACTATTTTACTTTAAAAATATTTCTAATAAGCATTGAGCTGAGCGACGTAAGTATATAAATATCAAGTAGCAATAGTCGTAACATTAAACCTAGGGGAAAAGTATCGAAAGTTTACCGATCTCGTGATGCAATCAAACCACGGAGTTCGAATAAACGCGCAGAAAAATGAAAACGACCGGAAGGAATGAAGAAGATGAACAATTCCCCGTAAATTCATTCGCGGATTCTCAAGGAGCGACGAGGCGATCGAGCAAAATCACCGGAAAAAAACTCGTGTGCGCCCGACAAAGAAAATGCACGCTACATTAGTAACGAAGGAGGGCGAAGTAACTAAGGGCGAGCTTAAAGAACGGGAAGAAACAAGGAAACATCCGCGGAATCCGGAAAACGCGGCAAGAACGAGGATGACGTTTCCCGATATCGAGTCGAGGCTCCCTCCCAATGAAAAAAGAGCAAGGTCCATTAAAACGGCTGGCAAAAGCAGCTCCAAGGACGCGCCGTTTTTGTGCCGACGACTCGCCTCGGCCTGTACACAAAACCCCGTGAATGCAGCTTTCGCCAAAGAGCGCAGGCTATCCCATCTTTTCTCGGTACTCCGTGACGGTGGACGAGATTGGCGTTTAAGTCTGTAGGTGCGATTAATCCATTTTCTTGCTCCGTTTTATCTGGAAAGTCATAACTGCTTCGATGAACGGAGAAAGCTTTTATAGTTTTCTGTTCTTTATCGGTTGGGGGATTCAATTGAAATGTTTCGTAAAAATATTTCCAAAAAGAGGCTAAAAATTATCTTAAACTGAGGTAGAATTTTTTAATTTCTTTACAAAATATTACATAAGCAAATCACCAAAAGTAAATTATTCAATTTGAGTAAATAAAAAAATAAATAATCTCTTTTAAGAAATAAACGGTACGGCACATCTTACGGTACTTTGTTTTCACAATGGCAACTCGGACTGGTTGAATCTCGGTCTGGCCATTCGCGACACAAACTACTTGTTTATGAAAATGCGTCATGTACGCTCTGTGATACGAGCAGTTTAATTATCTCTTTAATGTTCAACGCTGCCTCGAAGTAAGTAAACTTCAAAGAATCTGCAATTAAATTACATTTACTGCCTGAAAAGAGAATTTTTTGCCTAAATCAGATAATTATTGAAAAACTTTAATATTTTATATTATCGATTCTTAAAAATTTAGAAAGATTGAAGATTTTCGCAAATTATTTTAAGATACGTAACACCGCTGAGCTAAAGAAAAGAAAGAATGTTATCTTAATGTTTATAGATAAGACAATAATAGCAAAGCTACTATCTTAGCTTAATAACGCACTTTCAGTTTAAGATCGCAACTAAATATCATTACATCACAACTGCTGCTTCAATACAAATTCATTAAACAGTGTATATAATTCAAGAATTTTATCAATTTCCCCCCATTACTGTACCCACTTTCTTCAAAAAGATATTGCCCTTTTTACGAGAGGACGCAACGTATTTTCAAGGGACGTAAATTCTTCTGATTAAACGCGCCACGAGGGCACAAATTACTGCGCGCAGCCGCATATTCAATTGCCTAATCGAATTGCGCATCGAATCCATAAAAAAATTTATGCGATTCGCCGGGAATATAAAGGATGAAACGGAGACCCGGGAAAGGCTGCGAGGAGCTGCAGCCGCGCGCGCTCGACTTCTTCCCCGCGGGAGACATTCGAGCTTGCATATGCAGATTACGCGCCTCGGGTCTCGAGGCATCGATTTAATAAGGACATGTAAGTACGAGAGAGTCAAAGTGTCGTTTCTCCCCCTGAATTATTCGCGCTAATAATATTACGAGCGTGTCCTCTCGCCCGAGACTTTCCGTAATTAATTCGAGGAGGAACGAATGAAGTACGGGGTCGAAATCTACCTTGGCGCAGCTGTGCGAATTTCGCTTCGGTTAATGAACGATCATTTTACTCTTGACTTTGAATAAATTAGCAATGAATTTTCATTTAAGAATAGAGGAGAAAAGTAAGCGAAATTATTTTAAAGATGCAGTGAAGATTCTATTATTGATTACTGAAATTATTGTCGAAAGTTAAAAAGGAGATGTTGCAGTAATGCTGCAGCTATATCAAGAAGTCACAATCGAGCTGAAAAATACATCTTACAATAATTGTTCCTCAAAATTGAAAAGAATTTTTAAAACACGAAGCAGACACAAATCAGTGAAACGAATTAATGGATTTCTAGAGTAACAGGAGGCGGACAAAAAGACGACGAGCTTAATTCTCTAAAGAAGAAAAAGAGTATATATTGTTCCACCCCCCAAAGCCCGGCAAGTGAAACCTAAAGGATACGGACTAATTGAAAGGCTCCATCCGCCAAATGCGTCCGCCCGTCTCCGGAAAGAAAAGGATCGCATCGGCGCTGCAGCTAATTCCGCGATTGAGCAATCCCGGGGAAGTTTCTCTTTGCCTCCCGGCGCGCGTCAAGAGTCGCGGACGCCTAAGTGCGCCAGAGAGCCAGGCGGAGGCCGGCGACACTGTTAAAGCCTCGGGGCGCGTTTTAACGTCTCCGAGGAGCCGGGGGATTTTATTGCAAGGTACGGCCCGAGCTGAGGGCAACGATAATGCATCGCGCCCCTGCTCGCTATCCGGATTTTACGACGAATTTCGCACCTCATTAAACAAAGGGGATTCGGTTGATGCTCTTAACGTATATTAGGATTCGCTCGAGGCGCGTAAATCTCCCCGCCTCCCGATAAACAAATCTCGCCCCTGATCTCATTCGCGTCGATATCCTCTCTCTCCCGCGCTCGGAGACGGTTTCCCGTTCCCGGGGGCGCGTCCGTCCTCTCTTTCTCCTTGTTTTATCGAGCGTAATTTGCACAATTGACATGATTCTCTCCTCTCGGCGGGATTTCTTTTTTCTTCCCGGTGCTGTGACTATGCTAATTACTCTTCGAAAGCGATTTTAGGAATCCATCTTTTCCAATTCGAGCTTTTCCCTGGTGGAAATCACCCATTTTTCTCCCATTTATGAAACGCTTCTTTCCACATGTTTTAACCGTTTACTAGCGATTTCGGTCAATTGGCCATTAAATGGTTAAAACAGGTGGAAAAAAGCGTTTTGTAAATGGGAGAAAAATGGGCGACTTCCACCAGGGTTTAAGGGTTTATTCTTAGATTTGCAATTCTGAAATCATTATTAGCATTGAAACGAACTGACTTTGTGTAAAAGCTTTTTTGAAATGTTGAAAAACTTAGGTCAAAGCGTTATCTTAAATTAAAAGATTTTTTTAGTTTCTTATTTTGTCGAAAAAAGAATTAATTTTTAAATGCACCCAACGAAAGAAATGTTTATGCAATGATAAAAGGACTGCCTTTCATTGTTTGTTTTTTGAACGTAATCGTTCACGAATACAAAAAATAGCATTTAATCAATAGATATTGAGTATTATTCTTTGAAATTGAATTCAAAGTTTATGTATATTATATTATATAATATCCCGATTTTCTCCATTTACCAAAACTCAATGAATATCCCGCTTCCGATCCAGTTTCGATTCGTCTATTCGCGTTCCGCGAAAGCATTTGTCCGCTCCACTGGCGTTAAAGCCGCCGGGTTGGCCTAAGAATTTATGCCGCTCGGCGGCGAGGTGGGAGCAGCGCGCGACGAAATGACGATAAGAGTAATCGATTTAAACTTCATCTACCTCCCTTCTCTCTCCGCGCCATTTTCCCCCGCGCTATTTTATCGCCTTGCCCTTTGAACTTGCTATACCTTACTTTATCTCGTTCTCTATTCATTTTCTTAAGGGGCGCCGCTTCCCGAGCTTGTTTTTACCTGCAATTCTGTCTTTCAATTACGCCACTCGAGTTTTCCTTTTGCGAAAAACTGCGTGGTTCAGACGTAGAAAAGCTTGAAAAATAAAGTTCTTTGCCGGTCTCGGGTGTTTGTTTAAAAGCCATCGTTATTTACCATAAAAACGCCTTCATTTTTCACTACGTGTACAGATTAGAACCGTCGATTTTTCAGGTCCAGCAAACAATAGCGAGGAAAGGTTAGATCCGATAAGAAAAACCATTTTTAAATCCCCTTTCCCATGCTTTTCTTTAAACCTCTTTCTTTAACTCCTCCACTTGAATCGTTCATCCACGAGCATTTTTCTCGTATTCTCAAAACTATTTAGCTTATTACTCAAGCACGCGAAGGCACGATCTGAGTTCCACCGCGCGTATCGCATCACGTATACTTGCAGTGCGAAGACTGCAAGTGCGTCATCCTTCAATTCGATTTGCTCAGAGTAAGCTTATTATGATCAACCCTTACTTCAGGCTCAACACGTGGCCGAAGCAAAACTAATAAACCGATTTATGCGAGTACAGTCGATGTGCTCGCGCGGTTTTTCTCGAGGAATAGCAGGTGTTGATTTAAAGATGTTGAAACATATTTCATTCTTTTAACGTTTAAAGTTATATTTAATCACATTGGCCCTTGATTTAAACGAAGCTTTATTGGGCTGTTTTTATTGAAGATTCTGGTTAATAAACGAGTTATAAAAAAAAGTACTCAGTCGACACCGTAAAAAATAACGCTCAAACTTACTTTTCGAACTACAACGACGACCAGGCGGTGCTCGGGTGCTCCAGTTCCAACGATAGCAGTATTAAATAGCAAAGTATACTTATTAACAACGGAAAAGCAAAGTTAAGACTTCGCCGACATCCTCGATCTAAATTCCATGAAATTAGATCGAGGATGTCGGCGAGAACGCCCAGTTATTATCTCGAACGGCCCTTCTAAATTGCCGTTAAATTGGATATCAATCGCGGCGAGAAAATCTTAATCCCCCGATTGTAAGCTCGTCGAGCGAACGGCACAAAGCGGGCTTTAATCACCGCGTTTCCCGGTGCCGGCTTCCGTACCACCTGGGCTTCTCGGCTTTTTCTCCGTCGCCTCTCTCGGCCGTCTCCTTTGCCTACATCCACTCGAGCCGCTCTCCGCGATTTATCGTCCTCGGAGGAATCGGGGCCCGCGCTTTTCTTGCCTCCGCGCGACTCATATCCGCGGCGGATTCGTCGATTCCGGGAAGGGCACGTGTCTCGACGCGCGAGGAACGAACGAAAAAGGAAAAGAAAGAAGAAAAAAAGAACGAAGCAGGGAAAGAGTTACAATGTACAGCGACGGGTCAGCATTTTTCGCGCGCTCTCGGCGCGGTGCGTTCTTCGCGCGAGCGGAGTAAAAGTGCGCGCTTTGGAGAACGAGTTTTCTTTCGTCGGAACGGAGAGCGCTGCCTTGCCGAGCTGCGACTCTCGGCTTTATTTGCTTTCAAAACAAAGGAGTTTATACGCTCGAGAAGATAATTGGCGAACTGACGAGGGAATTGCCGGGAATGCTTTGGATTTTTTTGATAACGTCCGTGCGTTAGAGGATAAAAAGTGCAGAAGAATTTTCGAATAACGTTGGAATCTTTTAAGTTACAAGTGCACAAAGCGCACAAGAGAAATTACTGTAATCTCGCCAAAAGTATAGAATAATGTTCGTAAAAAATTTAACATGTTCGCGGCAGCACCTGCATTGTACATTCAGTCGCCAAACTTTTGCCAATCGTCACCGAATTCTTTGCTGCATTCGAATCCTAAAGCTGAAATAATCTTTGAAACAGAACAAGGGCGACTCCGCCGCGGAAAAGATTAGAAGCGACAGCTTGAGGAAAGCAATATTCTAGTCCGCTGCATCCGCAATAAAACCGCAAAGCTCATTCCGACAAACGTCCCGGCTAAAAATAAGAATAAAAATCCAGTCGAAAAGCCTTCTCCGCCGACGGCTATTTCCATTTGCGAGAGCGGCCATTTCGCCGTGTCGCGAACGTAAACCGATCGATCCCTCAGTCGTTGTGCAAAACTCGCCCGCGAGAGGAGGAGACCTTCCTGTCTGCGCGGGAGGAAACGAAAAGCGCATCGGTACGACTTGACGCTCGTGCTCTGTGCTCCCTCACCTGTGCAACGGGAGGGATATTGCATGAAAAACGAGTGCTCCGAGGCCGTAATCTTGGATTACCGCCGAGGTGTAGAGGAAATTTAATATACTTATTGGTCGTACTTTTGCCTACATAATGTTATAAATTGCACAGTTTAATAAGCTGCGCATTGTATGAAAAATACAATGAGAGAAGAAAAGTGAGTTGAATTAGCGGGTGGATTAGTCAGGGGTAATTTTTACGGAAAGGCTTCAATCACCTTTATACCTTATTGAAATTCTAGGAATATAAATCTGTAATTTAAGTGCGCCAGTTAATGTCGAAAAAAGGAAAAGGAAAACGTATATAAATTTAGCTTAACGAATAGTTTTGAAACATACTTTTTTGCAATTGAAAGAATGCAAAACTGCTGTTGAAAACTTGTACTGAAAAATTTGCTTTATTTTTTAAAAGTAATTTCTAAAAATTTTATCGTCAAGATTTCCTTCGTAATTTTATTATTATATTTGAAAAAAAAATAAATCAATTGAATTATTTGCACGAAAAATCAATACCGATCTCGCTAATCTTCTGTCCTCTCAAAATCAACCTCTTTTCAAATATATCTCGATGAAATATACGAACAACTAATTAAAAGAAAAACGCGCGCTATTTTTGAGCGCGAATTCTCATTGTTTCCGAAGTGCTTTATTTTTGTCCTGCATCTTGGGAGTGTAAAAAAGTTCGAGTAGCCGGCTGAATCGCGCAATCTGGCTGACGACGCCTCCGCAGAAAATTTCCAGCACATCTGCGCCGGAGACGGTGGCGGAACTTTGTTTATTGAGGAAAATCGATGGTGCGGACCCGCCGAGGGAAAAAATAATTACAAGTTAATTTCAGCTGCGGAAACTTCGGCCGGGCTTCAAACGTCACTGATGTAGTTCTGAAAAAAGTGCCTTTGAACTTAGAAATCTTGTCTTTACTTTTATAAACATTGCATACATTTATAATATATATATATATATATATTATTTAAATACAGTTCAATTTTAAACCTTGTTATAAAGTTTATCAGATTGCATGGAAAGATAAGTAAAAGATTCTATTACAAAACCTAGAGCAGTGAGTCTTTGTACTTTACCAATAAACTTCCACTTTCAGAGCCGGCCGCACTTTTCCTTTATCGTATCTCAATTTCCTAGCAATATTGCCCTTAGAACTCCCGTCCATTTGGCCTTTGTCGCTGCATAAATAAACTTAGTTAAATAAAAGTTGATCAGAAAGTCATGCAATTCGATTAATATATTTTGAAATTATTGGCGTTCGAATGCAGGTTATTTTTTAATCAAATTCAAATTTATAAACGAAATTACCGTGAAATTTTCATTTATACCGAAGAATGCAAAAGACAGTCGGCAAGCCTGCCTGTGCTTATTCTTAAGATATGTAAATTCTACAGCTATTTCAAGAGTTCCTAAATAATTAGCCGATGTCACATTTAAAAAGTATAACTAATAAAGTGAGTAAGTTGACGGATATCGCCAGCATCCATTCCGTAGGCGCCTTGCTTTTCCATCCTATAATTAAGTGTAGCGCACTTCCAAAGCTCGAGCCGTGGAATTTCATAACTAAGTTAGCTTTTCGGGTAAAACTTGAATGGCATTATAAAGTCATTCGAACTTTCTTAGGCGGTGACAAATCTTACAATAGAGAATTCGCGCCTGTTTTCATAATCAGAATTAAGATGATTTAATCAATGAAGATTATGTTCGGCGGGAATAAATTATAAGAAAACGGCCAATAATAGATCATTATTTAAATTTTATTTTCTTTTATTAATTTGCAATTCAGCAATTTCGAGCAGAAATATCGCGCTCATAATTTCACATTTTTATTCCTTCCGAAATCATTGCAGTCGATGTGAACTGTCAGCATTGAGCAGACCTTTACTGGCATCATAAATGTCTTCTTGACTACCTCAATCGATTTCCTCGACTTCTGGCTTAGTGGAGACACCGAGAGTAGGAAGTTTCGTTAAAATACAAGTAAGAAGTAAAATAGCCTCACGTACAGGATTACTCTCGAAACTTCGGCAAAAATGTTATGTTCAATTTTTCATTAAAATCTTTACTTTGACATCGACGTTAATTCGACTTGAATGCTGGAGAAAAAGTTATGGAAAGTCTATTATGCTGCTTAAAATTTCTAAGAATTTCAACGAAAATAACAGGATGGCAAATTTAAGACTCAATTAAAGTTTTACGAGGTAACGTAGCCTTTGAGTCCCGTCATCCGTGTTCAGATCACGTGTTGTCTAAGTTGTACGGGAAAAAATTTTGAAATCAGAAAGTCGCAGCTCAAAAAAATAAAGCGCATTTTCGGTTTATTCCTTGTAAATAATGCATGAGCGCTAGAGGAACTCGTAAACTCTTGACGTCAACTCACTTGTCAGTAATGCTCAAATAAAGTACCCTGGCGTCGCGAGCAGCATTACATTAATCCACTTTCAGATTAGCGATTTTCGACCGCGAAAAATTTCCGCGAATAATACAATAACCTGCACGACGCCAGGCACTTTCGGGAAAGCGTACCGCGGCGGCTGGTTTTATTGAAAAGGCGCGGAACTTCGGCGCACAGCTTTCAACCTGAGTCTCCGGGAAAGTTCCGGGCATCCATTCCATGCTTACGTGCATCTTTGCGTCGGGCTTTTTCCCGCGATCAGCAAACGAAGTAGGAGAAAGCTCGAGGGGAGGAAGGGCCGGGGAGTGTGATTTAGTGTACAGAGCGGCAGCCTGCCCGAATCAGTTTTATCGCGTAATAGTGATACAGCCGCCCGCACGACGCTCGCCGATAGTTGGCCCGAGTGTTTGGTCGTGACGGGCTTTTTTATCGCTTCCCTCGTCCCGGAAGCCGAGTTCTTGCGTATCTAGCCTCGCATAAAAGGACCGCCGTATGGACTTCTCCCCCTCTGGAGGGCTCGTTTATTTAACAAATCGGCGTCGCCCTGTCCCTGCTTAGGAGAAATCTCTTAGTAAGTCATCTTTCTCGGAAAGGCATTTTTACTATAAATTTACACTCGCGTTTAGAGGATTGAGCAATTACTGTATTTATAAATATAATCACGTAATCAAATTTTATTCAAGAATGTCATTTAATAAATTGATTAAAATGAAACTGTCTTGGCCATGTTTAAAATAAAACCATATTAAATAAAAAAAAAATAAATACACGCGAAACTCAAAAATATACACGTAGACTGTTCTCTTTATATCGATGCTTATCGTTTCAATAAAATCTAAGCTTCCTCGGGAGAGAACGAGCAAACAGTCTTACGGGGAAGAATAGGCAGGATTTTCCGAATGCGCGTTTGCCGAAGCCCCCCCCCCTGCATACGCCGCCCACGAGAGCCTGGAAAATCGTAAAAATTCCGCGGTGTAAAAAGCGTGACGGGCCGGCTGTTTGCAAATTTTTTCCTCCTCCAAAGCCGGGCTTTTCGATTTTCCTCGGCGCTCTTCGCCTTGAACTTGGAGGAACTTATCTGCGCGGCTTTTTCTTTCTATTTGAGCGCGAACGTTCCATTCGCGGGCTTGACACTCTCGATCAAATTCCGATGTGGAAGATTTCAATATGCTCGCGTGGGAGTGAAGCATGAAATCGGCAATTTAATAAAATTTTGTGCATATAAGAAGTCATTATAAATATCAGAATATTTACAACTTGTACTAATATATAAAAATTAATTAGTATTTTGAAAAGTTTAGACTTTACCACATCAAATTTTGTTCATAATTTTGCCAAAGTTCGTTAACCAAAATGAAGCAATCAGCAAATTATCGTTTACAAAAGTTAGTTATGGACAAAGCTAAGCAATTTCTCTTAGTATCTCAAACAAGCACAAGGTGAAGCAAAAAAACTCCACCCAGAATTCATCTCAGCTCTAGATTTTTTCCGAAAATCTCGAATCCTGCACGTAAAATATTCAGAGTCATCATAATACCGAGGAAACAAAATTCTTTATTACGAAAGTTTGCCTTATCAACTCTGGGATCGGATTAGCGGAGCAGATTTTGGGCAGGGGGGAATGGAGAGGGCAGGAAACTCGAAATTGCAGTTTCGCGGTGAAATGAAGTAGAACTGGACTCCGCAGTGGTAAAAAGAATAATCGAGCATACTAATGAATGACGCGACAAATCGTTGATGTTCCAGCTTCCAGAAATATATTTCTCTTCGTTCTTCTTTTCGGCGCTTCATTGCTCGCCGACAGAATAGTTTTCTGAACTTTTTAAAACTTGGTTTATAAGCGAGAAAAATATTATCTGTCGTCTGTTTTTCTTCAACAGCAATCAGATTACATTCTTTCATTTATAATCTCCCAATTGAACATTTACTGATATGATCTCAGTAATAATAATCAAAATAACAATAATACGAAACTCTGCACATTCCGAAAACTCATGGACCCATTCCTAACTACATGTCCATAATATCGATCTTTGAATCACAATTCCAGCACAATATTGTACATCAGCTTAATAGCATTGTCGTCATTTTAAACGACCACCATAATGAAACTAAATATAAAGCAATAATGCCAACCCCTTGAAATTTCAAATTGCACCGTAGCATCAAATAAGCGAACGCTGCCATCGACACTCTCCCGGACAGCAGTCGCAACGATATCATTCGATCTCGAGGAGCGTAACGAGAAACCCGCTCGCGAGGAGAAAAGAGTTCATAAGCTTTTACGAGGAGACAGGCGCACGCGTACGGCTGCGCGGAATCCGCCGGGGAGCGGAGAGCCTGGCGAATATTCGGCGCGCTACTCGCCTCGCGCAGGTGAATTAGAGAGGTGATTTTTTTTTTCTTTTGCCGCGGCGCTCGCCGTACTCTCTTTCTTTCTCTATTACCGGCGGCAATGTCGATACAGAAATAGCCGCGCTCGCCCGTTTGCGCGCGAACGTCGCGTGGGCGGAGGCGGGTTTTCGTCGGGGGGGGAAATTTGTTCGCCGCTGCCTGGAGAAGGCGCGATATTACGGTTCGATGATATTGGAAAATGGTAACGGGGAATTTTATTGATTATTTTTTAGTAAGGTTCGGTTTTCGGGGCAAATGTCGCTGTTTTTCGTGTTATTTAGGCCGAGGATGATAATTGGTAAATGTAATGTAGGATGCATCCAGAATATCTCGACAACTGCTGGAGCTCAAAATTAGCCAGCAGGTTATGCTAACTTGAAATGCAACGTAAGCATTATCAAGCTTACAAATTGTACTGGAATGAATTCCGAATTCCCGAAAGCACGCTGTATTAGCTTATTATTACATTAGAATGATGACAAAAATACAAAATCCGACATTTTCTAGATTCAAAACGCGACCATTCGTACACGAAAACAGTTTCCTGACATTATCCCTCCCACGTATGTCTCATTCTGTCCCTTTCTCCCTACGGGACGTCGATAGAAAGATCTCGTGTTACTGTTGAAAATCACAGGACGTCGTACCTTTCCGCCTGGGATTCGATCACGAGAAGGAAGAAGGAGAAAGAGAGAGAGAGATAGGCAAAGATTATTGGTGAATGGTTCGCGTTTCGGCATGGAAAACTCATCCGTTTCTGGGGGTTCGTTCGTTATTTTAGCATTCCACGCATTTATTACTGTACGATTTAATTATTAAAATATTTCTCATAATACTTGTAACTCATAAAAGTTTTAATTATTCTTTATTAACCAGAGCATTTGTTTTTGTGGTTTAATTTACTCATGAATTTTAGTGAAGAACTTAATTATTTATATTAATTTCTGTACATTTAATTTAACGTTCGAGTAAATCAATTTGCAAATTTTTAATTTGTTTTTACCTCGGTTTTTACATTGAAAAACATATCAAGTTTAATTACTCACATTTTTTAACTTTGAGCTGTATTACAGTGCAAAATTTATTAAAACATAAATACTATAATAAATTTAAAATTGTAAAGAAGCGCAGCAAATATTTACGAAATTTATTTGCACCGCAATTAATCCAAAAAAGCTAATCTTCCTAAGCTGCGCCCTAAAAAGTATTAAACGCTGATTACGGCTCGCGTTTATTGTCAGCTGTTTGAAGGGGGCTTCGTTCGCTGAAAAAAAAAATCGAACTACCTCCAAGAAAGGCTCTAATTAAGAGAGCGCAAAAAAGAAGGAAGCGCCAAACATGGCCAAAGTTCCTCGTAAGCACTTGGCGGCCAATTATCGAGGCGTGCAACGGCGAATATACTTAAGCGAATGCGAGCCTTCTCCGCTTCCCGCTGCATCCGGAAATATAAAGACGGCTCCTTTTCGGCTACTCAACTAATTAAGAGTTCAAAGCTGATGGGATTTAAATACGTCGTAAAGGCCATCCCTTCCTTCGATTGCTTTTATTTTGCTTTCGCTTGATTGCTTTCTTCGTGTGCCTTTTTAATTCGCAGAGCGAAAAACGTTTATAAAAATTTTATTGAGCTGTAAATGAAAGAGCTTTATATTGATAAACCGACGAAATGGGCGGAAAATTTTTTCGCCGAGCAAAAAATATTTTTTGGGTCTAGCCAAATAATTCAGACGTAATTGATTTATTCGTGCTTTTCCGCGTAAAAAATTTATTGGTCACATTTCTTAAATCATCATCCATCTATGTCTTATTATACCGAACAGCTTCCAATCGTGCAAAAGCGGCAGATCTTCAATTTCCTGGCGCTGTCAAAGGAAATTGGATATAGTATAGAGAGCTAATGAATTGGAGAAAATTATTATTATTTGCAATATCGTTTTCATCACATTTCGCGTAATTCACTATCTTTATTCATTGACTTCTTTAAATTATACCTATTATTTTATTGATTAACTTTTTTTTCAAACATTTTTAAAAATTGAATAGCATTATACTTCTAATGTTTTTTATATATACTAAGATCCAATTTTTTAAAATATTTATTTGAATTTACAAATCTTTCTATAAACAGATGTCATAAATAAAAACTTCTAGAGCCTGCAGTGTTGACATAAAATATATCTCCTTGCTATGCATTTCAAAAATATATCGAAGGGTAAAATCGAAGAAATATTTGATGGATTTTAAATTTCCTTCTATCATCGTTTGTCAATTTTTTGCAATAAATTATTTGTGCAATACTTCGTTTTATAATAACTGAATATTACAATATCAAAACTGTAATCATGACATTGTAAAAAATTATTTATATAAATAAGAACAAAAAAATTACAATCCCTTAGTAATATTATAATTCAATACTTTCTTGAATTTTGTTAATAAAGACTTACGTTGCTGAATTCGTTTTGCGAAAGGTATATGACTTGCATTAGAACATTTTACGCATACTTCCAGATTTTTCAGCATAAATTTAAGATTTCCATTCTGCGAAAAAGTGACGGATAAAATTGATGCCGATGTAACTCTATGTGAAAGTGGCAATCTGATCTTCGAAGTAGGTTCCTTCATTTTTATGAATGAAGGAATTTGTAATGATACTTGATGCTTGGTATTAAAAAAATCGCACCCTCTTATCGCCCAAGGACTTACATTATATGGTTTTAATTCTTTTTATTATTTTTCTTTGAAGTTTACTTGCCTTCATGTCAAGGTGTATTTCATCCTTTGTGTCTTATTCAGTGTATACTTTGCTTCGAGTCATTTTCTGGTTTGAAACGTAATTTATGATTAAACTTATTATGTTATTATAATCTTTGTTTCTTTTATTTTTTTAATTATTTTTTACATTCATATTTCGTTTCGTTTTTTTTTAAATTATCAAAGATTAGGATTCGCTTTAAAAAAAAATATTCAAACAAATAATTTTAAATGCTTGTGCATTGTATAATTAATCAGATTTGTTTCATTACAGGTGAGTTACAAATTTCATGGACCTTTGGCAGCGTGGTAAGTTCACAAACGCAAATTTGATTGACAATTATTTATAAGCTTAAAATCTTCCCATCTTCGCGTTTACCAAGACTTTTCCTTTACTTAGGCGAAGTCACTTAGTTACTTAGACACTTAGTCGAAGAATAAGTTCTAAAATATTCATTGACAATTAAGTGAAGCCTCGCACGTATTTAGTAGCTTCATCTTTACAGCATGCTTTAATAATCCATGGAAAAAACCCACAAAACTCACCACTAAAAGCTCCAACCTCGACGCCTAATTAATTCAATGTTTTTGCGGGAAAACAGGTTACACAGTATATTTTTGTATCTTTATCGCTGCACGACTTTTCATAAACTATTATACGCTTCACTTAAAATTTATATTATAATCAAGTGAGGGGCAGAAGGAACAGTATCTGTTTGACAAAAAGTAGACATGGGTAGAAAACAGTTGATTTTTGAAAGTGAAGATTAGTGGTTTTATAAGATTTAGCAATTTCTTTACTTAGGAAGAAGGCTAATATCTTGTATGCGTATATCCTATATATAATTAACTACTCCCTATTCCCAGATATGACGGCGCGTCATAACATCATAACAGTCCCGCAAAAATAAGAGAAGCAAGAAAGACCCAAAGAAACAGGGGGAAAAACAGGAGAAATGAGGTGGAGAAGCGAGAGAGAGAGAGAGAGAGAGAGAGAGTGCAAACTGGGTTAATATCGAGGCGGCGAGCAGAGGAGGCGAAAGTTGGTCGAAGAGATACACGCAGTCAAAGCTCGCGGGCGGATCCCCTCGTAAATAATCCCGGGATTTATACGACTTCCGAAAGCGGCAAAGTGTATTGAATGCGCTCTCGCGCCGTGCGGCCCCGCGCGTTTTTCGACCACTCTCGCCTCTCATTTATTCAATCGGCCGCGTCGCTGCAGCCCCGAGCGGATATTGCTGTTTTCTAGGCGCTCGGGAGATGGATGACGAGTTGAAACGGCTGCGGCGCCGGATTATTAACGGATACTTTCGAGGCTCGAAAGGAAAGCTGCGACGATAAGCTTTATCGAGGGCCCGAGTGCCTGGTCGATCTGCGCGATTTTTTTACTTTTCAGTTGTTTAGATTAGGAATGATAAAGTTTGCCTTTTAAATTGAAATTTTTACAAGGGCTGCTGTCTATTACGTACACTGGATTGGAGGGGATCCATGAGAGAGACTTAACTTTTCAAATTGGAATTGAAGTAGTCTATATATATTGTTTTCCAATATTATCGCTTCTCAAAACAGTATGCAGCAGGTACTGATAAAAATCGCGATTCTACATAGGAAATTCAATTTCTGCTCAATCATTCTTGACGATATTGAGTAATTTTGAATGTATTGAAACATTTTAGTATCAAAAAATTTTGTTTGAATATTGACGGTGTTTTCGACAGAATTTATACAAAATAAATTTATAGTTTTAAATAAATATAAATTCAAATTATGATTTCAATAAATCCAGATTTTTAAAAAAGTCTTTAGGAGCTTGTAATAAAACTTCATGATTCCTCGCGTACAATAAGTGTTTCACAGAAATTATCAATTACTTCAAAGAGATATTAATTGATGCCAAAACCGAGTTCAAAGGGATGGAGCAGACCTTGGAAAAACTGCCGTTCCTTTCACCCCGAAATATATGAACGAACTAATGCACCGACGCTGAACTGCAACTAGCTTCGATTTAACCTATTACGTCGTTCTTTATAAAGAACCTTTCAATGAAAGCTCGAGAAATGTTTGTCCACTCGATTTATCTCCTGAAAAGAGAATTAATAAAAGCGTTGCTTTAGATAGATTAGTAACAAACTTTTTGGATTTTTTGAAGCGTTAATTGTTTTAAGGGCTACGAAGAAAAAATATTTACTGATTTTTAATTCATTGAGTGTAATGGTACTTAAAAGTAGCTCCAAATATTGAGTATAATTGTAAATATTCTATTGTTGACCTCAAAATATTGTCCTAATTTTCAAATAAATGAGTTATTCTTCGTTTTAGTGGTAAGATCGTTCGGAATTGGGTTATAAATCATTCTAAGGTTTATAGTTTCCACTTTAAACTGAATAAAGGTTATACGATCCATTGGTATGAAATGGCAGTTCGCTGACACTCATAAAACAAGAATCCGTAAAAAAGTATAAACATAGACTGAGGTTTTAATTGTCAAGAAAGAAACATAAAATTTCAAATTTATATTTTGGTAACAGTTGTATTATTTTTAAAGGTACGTATTTTATTGCCTACATCAAATTTCTATTCAAATTTTAAAACGTTTAAGTAATTTGTTTTCTCTTTAATTCAAAAGGATAAAAATTTATTTGATTAAACGATGAGAACTGTGGATAGCATTTACAGAGAAAATTGAGGTTCAAAGCTATACAAATGCAAAGAACAAAGTCAAAGTTTCAATTGTTTTAAATTTTTAATTAAAATTTTTTCTAGAAAAGTCGTGCAAGGCAAATTCTTTTTCTTCTTTGATTTGAAGATTTGGGCGTTCTGTTACATACTCAATTTAATTTTGATAAAGCACTCAAAACAAGTCTTTTTATCTGAAAATTGTACTTACACTGAGAAAAAAATTTCTTTAAATCAAAGGATGCTTCATTGCGAACAATCGGTTAAATATTTTTTTTGATTTAAAGAAAACGTTCTGTAATTCAAAGAAACCCCTTTTTAATATAAAGTAATTTTCTTTTTTTAAATAAAATTTTTTTTTTAAAGAAACTTTCTTTCCATTAAAACGGGTTTTCTTTAGATTAAAGAGTATTTTTTTTGAATCAACAAAATATTCAACCGATTGCCCGCAATGAAGCTTTCTTTGATTTAAAGAAATTTTTTTCTCAGTGTACTGCTTGCTATATTCTAATTTATTCTTTTTACTGGGCATTAAAAAAAGTATTATTACAAAATGTAACACTGATAATATAAAAAAATATTCATTTTTATTTAAAGTCCGAGTTTTCGAATAAAATTCTAAACTGTATACTTCCTGTCGTGCCTTTAAATTTTTATCAAAAGCCGGGCGACAACGTATTTCATAACAATATTCTATATTTTGAAATAATTCTTTTATCAAACTCCAAAGCTCTCCTACGCAAATAAATATTCTTTTAAAATTTAATCCCAACAAAGAATTTCAATTTTTCACAACTCCGAAACGTTCCTAACAATTCCTGTTAGCAAAAACTATCCACCGTCAAACGTCTGACCGAATCCTTATAAAATAAAACGTCGCAAAAAAGAGCGCAGAAGCCAAAACGGAAAGAAATAAAGAAAGTGGACGATCTCGGCTCTGAAAAAACGACCGAAAAATCACTCGTCCCCTTCAATTAATACTAAAAGTTCCAGTTTAAAAAAAAAATTCCAATCAGCCAGACAGCCGCTCGCCGCTCCGTCAAAGAGCTAATCTCCCTTTCAGCAGTCGCGCTCGCGAATCCGATTGTTTCCGCGGCGCGCATTTCCCAAGAGTCCGCTGCGATTTATCGCGAAGACTGCGGGCTCTAACGATCCCTTTTCTTGCGTACAGGCGCCCGGCGCGTGCTCCGCGATGAGAGAGAAGGAGGCCCCAGCCGTACCGGCGGAGAATTCAGTGCCTCGATAAATTTCGATCAGCGAGCGCTGCGCGGGAATATATAACGTCACGCTTCTCCGCTCCGCAGTTAGCGCCACGGGATGAGAAAAAGCTGACCCGTTGGTGGAAGTAATCCCTTGGCTTGTTAGGTCGGTGCGCTGGAATTTTAGTTTGTTATTTGGAATAATTTGAGGAATCGGCTTTGCTGGAGCGGACTGCCTACGTCAATAAAACGTTAATCAATTGATATTATAAACGTCCACTGCAATCAGCAGTTCGAGAGTGTCAATTTGAAGACGTTAATTTACTGGCGACCTGCGCTTGACTGTTTGAGTTCGATTAACTGCGGTCGGCTAAGTGACCAAACTAACCGCCCTTTGAGATTCTACGAGATATAAAATATTTAAAACAGCAACATGTTAAATAGAACTCTAAGACAAATATATTTCTTTAAGAAATTAATATAAGAAAATTATGAGCTCCTAAATAAGATGGGAGATAGTAAAAGTAGTAATTTATAAAAAGTGGAACAAAGGATCTTTTTGAACGTTTGATAATACGGAAGAATAAAGTTAAGAAATCCGTGGAAAGCCAGGGTCTCTTTCTAAGGCTTTTAATCGCAATGATTTCCGTAGAGCATAAGGAAATGGCGCAGAGATAAAGATGCCGAGAGATGACTTCTGCCATTGAAGAACTTTAATACCTTCATTCGACAAAAGGAGAAATTATTGCTGCTACCCTTAAACATAAATTTCCGATTACTTTAAAGCGCGATAAAATTCTTCCCGTGCCGTTTCTCCTTTAAATTTAAAAAAGAGAAAACACCGAAGCCTAGATCCCGCAAGAAAGATTTCAGAGCAGTCCGCGCTGCGCGCGAAAGCGGACAGCGGAACGCGATCGTTAGCCGATAAAGATCGCACCTGTAGCTGGAAACAAATGCGGTTACGGCAATAAAGGCTGATTATTTTACGATTAGAATGCAGCCGCGCAAATAAGTACAATTTAGACTAAGCGTGACAAATGATTCGGCCCGAGGCGGGGAGTTCGAGCCACGCTGAATTCACGTTTACATTTTTTCAAAGAATTCCCCGAGCTTTTTACTGCTCCATAAAATATGCAATCATTTCGGATTATGCATTAACCTAATTTTTGTGACTGCCGGTATGAATTACAACGGGCTTTCTTGTAAATTTCTTTGCGACTTGTTGATTTATAATTATTAACGGTTGCATTTTGATTTAAGATTTGCCGAATATCTGATTTTTCAATCAAAAACGAATTTCTGACTAATGCAAGCAGCGTTATTTGTATCAATTTGTTTGTTCAGTCCATAGTTGCCGTTTAGATAATTCATCATTTGAAACCGGATAACGTCAGTTGAAAAAACTTCCGTGACTTTGTAAATCAATGTTATTTATCGCAGTCTACTATTGGCCGTAATTTTCCCCAAAAAAGCAGTGCAATTCTTTTTCCAAGGGTAATAGATACAGAATAATAAAAACAGGCCAAATGCTTTAAAATTTTCGACACGGTAAATACGCGAAATTCGAGCTAAAATTAAGCGGTCCATATTTCCGCGGCAATAAATTATGTTTACGAAAGCGGTTACATCTCTGCGCAAATGTATCAAGGAGAGTAGACAGAAGGAGAACGAACGGCGCAACGGAATGTTTAAACGATTAAAGCTCCAGTCTCTACAATGGCGCCGATTTGAATACATGGATTTAGCGTATCTGCCGCAACGCAGATTTAACATCGCCCTTCTTTTACCCCAGTTTCCCTTAGTTGTCAGCGTTTGTTCATATCAAATACGCCGAATTGCCCGAAAACTGAGATGATTTTAAAATGCTCACTTGTAATTCTGTATGCTAATAAGTCGCATTGTCAAATAAAGCCTGTAGTTTTCATCGTGCAACCCTATTTAACTATGATAATTCAAATATCCCAACTTACCCAGGCGAAGCTTTCAACTTTTCGCTCGACTCCCGCCCACTACTCCGCGAACGAAGCGAGCCAACTCTTCCGATTTTACTCCCCACCCAGAATCGCGGAAGCATTAAATCGGAGCTTCCCCCATCTCGCGCGCGCGTCTCGACTGCGATTTCCACCTGCAGCGGCGATAAGGGAGCGCGGAGACGGGGGACAAGCGGCGAGAGCGATTTGATGCGACTGGCGTCGTAAACGGGGCCGATTCGATCGCCGGCCCGTTTCGGGCTCGTGTCGGCTGGGCCGCGACTCCCTTTTTCTGCGCGTGCGCGCCGAGTCGCCGCTGGGAAATTGGCCTTCCAAGCCGGGGAAGAGCCAATTTCGAGCTCCCGTCAGCCTCTTTCGCGCGGTTTTTCTACTCGAAGCCGAGAGCTTGCCAGTGTCTATCATAATAATGTAGGCACTCCGTCGTTACCGCTCAGGTTGTTTCGCGCAGGCTTTTCTCCTCTCGCGCGGCCTTTTTTCTCCGGCGTCTTGGGGTGTTAGTCGTAAAGTTGATGGTATAGGATTTGTCGAAGAGGTGAAGGCGTTTGTAAAGAAGGGACGAATTATTGCGAATGATGTGGATTGGATATTGGGTGAAGGATTGTTAATCGATTAATTTCACGATACAATCAGATGGCGGTGCGGCCCTGAATTAAAAGCTGTGCCATTTGAAAGCTAGTTATTATTAAATTTTTATTAATTTAAATTGCGGCCTGAACCCTAACAAATTTAATAATTCTAATGCGTTGAAAAATTAAAAAAAAGCAAAATTAAAGCAGCCTCAAAGTACTTATTGACCTTTACAACTCGTAATCTTCTACAACTTAATTTATAATTATTTTGAATTTTCATTCGAATAAAGCATACGAAACTTGCCAGAAAGTAACTTTACCGCAATTAAATTTATTGTATACTTACTGAGAACTCCGAAATTCGATATACATCGACGCGGATGCGTAATTGCAATCTCGCTTGAGCTTGAATGCATTCGTTATTGATGGCGAAAAGGTCGATTTACATTAAATTTGCATCTCCGACATAAACTTACTGAATCATGGCATCACTGAAACTGCAGACACTGCCGGTGGTTACCGCGCTTTTCATCTCGACAACTCCAAGTGTTTTGCTGGCATCGCTTGGTTTATTTTCGTATCCATGAACTTTTTAATTTCCCAGCATTTTTATACAAATCAAAGTTTTTATATCAAAGCTCTTTTTCAGTGGCAAGAACATACTTTTTCAATCAACTGAATTTGTATTACTAAAAACCTAGTTTCACTGGGTTTTTTGCGCAAAATTGAAGCCGGAATAAAGTCAAATAAACCAATAAAACAGAATAATTTACTCGACTGCTTCGAGCAGACTCCCTAAAACGTTTCCAAGCTCCGCGCGCCCACTGCGACTGCGACCCACTTTACTCGGCCGCTAAGATTTCATGCGCTCTCGCGAAGGACGACAAACGGCCATCGAAAGGGCATAACTCCATCAGCGCGCAATCCTGCGAGGGACAAGGCTGCCGCCGTCCTCCCGAGAGATTGAAAAAGAGGCCCGGATCGATTTGTCGCCGAGCGCGCGGCCATGCAAATAATACCAGGCGACGACGCTCGCCGAGGCGCGCTCTTCGAGAAGACCGGCAGTTTACGGCGCCTGGGTATTAAAGCTCGGCCCAATTAAAATCAATAATTTCGCCGGAACTTTGCTCGCTTTCGGGGAACTGGTTTCGAGGAGTTTTTACGAACGGGTTGAGCTCTTTTTATCGCCGGCTTTTTATGAGCCATGACTTTTTCGCAGCTTTTAGTGCAGGGGGATATTGGGTGAAATGCAGGTTTAATGGCGGAAAATGGAAGAGTTTTGGCAAAAGTAAATAGAGATTGAACCTGTCTTCAATTTAAATATATGAATTTATAATCTTTTTAATTCGAGATACGGTAATCAGCTCGACTGATTAATGGTATCTTTAAAAATACCAAAATAAACTGGGCCATTATAGAAACTCGGTGTACGTAATAAAATATTTGTTAGCACAATATTGGATCACTTTGATCAAATAAAAATGAAATTAATATTTGTATTTATTTTAACCGTATGCAGCGATCCAATAAGCAATTAATAATAACGCAGTTATATATAAAAAAATTCTCTAAAATCAATTTACAAAAGCACACTAATAAAGTACTGATTTAATCAGAAAAATCTTATCAACTCTTCAATAAACATCATTTTATTCTTCAAACAACATAAAATAAGCGAGATCCCTTAATCGAAACCGTCGCAGCGCTCATCGAGGCCCCCGATAAGAATTCCTCCGAAACAAGTCCGCGCGCAAAAGCGCCCGCGAGCCGCGCACCTCTCGCAAAAAGCAGACGCGCGCGGCCCGCAAAAAGCGAATCGAACAACAAACCTCCTCGCGGCGCACATCAAAGCTCCCCGCGCGGCGGCGGGAAATTTCGACGAGTCCGCGGCGCGCGCGCGCGCGGGAATAAAGACCTCCGACTCGGGATTTTTTCGGCCGCCCCCCCCGGACAAATGACGATTAAACGGCGGCCAGGCCGGCGGACGTGCGCCGGGCGCCGAAGAGAGGAGGCCCGAGCGCGAGGATGAGCCGATGTATTTGCGAAGCGAGATTTATTGAGTGCCTTCACAGTAGCGCATACGCGAGTGTCATACTCGCACGCAGCTCGTGCCTTAGCTTTCACCAGTTTAAAGAAGGGTGAGCTAGATGCACCACCGGCTTAAATTTATTCAAAAATATTTTTCAAAAATATTTCGCGTGCGAGCCTAGCTCTCGGATGCGGGTAAAAGTTTTGTAGAGGAGCTAAACCATAAGGTGCAATTCAATTGCTCTCAAAGGATGCACTCGCGATACCCGTAAACTAGAGCTGTGCACGACACTCTCAAGCGACTTGCACTTTTTTGCGAACTCTCGCGCGAGAGACTATAGCTCGAGGGGAGACCGCGGGCTCCCCTCGCGCGCGAGGGAACCCTAGCGGTCCGCTCGTACACTAGGTGAGTGCAAGCGGTTCACTCGTACGCGACCGTTCCGCTCGTCCACAAGGGGAATTCTCGTATGTTAGAGGAACGCAAGCGGACTGCTCGTGCGTAAGGGGAACGCTCGTACCCAAGAAGAACGCAAGCAGTCTGCTAGTTTACGTGGTCGCCGGTCGCAGCTGTTTATACTCGGGATAAGCGTGGGCAGTAGCTGGATAACAGCTACTGCCCACGTTTTAACTACGTTACATCTGACTTGATGCGGCGTGCGCGAGCTCAGCCAGTACTCTCGCGACGGTGTTTTTGAGTACGGGCTTTGTGAGTGACTTGCTGTGATGGGCAGTTGGAGGTTAGGTACCTCGCCGCTCTCTACAATTTCTTAATGTTACTGGCCCAAGATCACCGAACAGGAACATGTGATTTCTCTCAACTCTACATGGTAAGTGCACATTTATTAGCTTCCTGTTATTCTATGTTTTGTGTTGTAAGCTAACTTTTTATAATTGTTTGTGCTGTCTCCTTTGCCTGTAAGCCTAACTCGCACGCTTAAATCAACCGCATGTTCGTGCTAACATCTATGAGAGTGTCTTTAAGCAGTGCTTCGACACTCTCACTTTGCTTGACCCTCACATACTGATACTTCTTTGCTCTCTTCTAGGTACTGCTGTCATCGAGGATGTCCCTCTTGTGCCTTGGCGTTCTTCCTGGGTATTGCCTTCCTGCTTGGGGCTGATGCGAGAGCTGCTTTCAGGCTAGGTGAGTAATGAGCTGTAAGCTCCCTTTTTATAATTGCTTGTACAGTCTTGTTTTTATGAGTCTAACTTGCACGCTTAACAACTACATCTTCTTGCTAACAGCTATGAGAGTGTCTTTAAGCAGTGCTTCGACACTCTCACTTTGCTTGGCTCTATACTGATACTTGTTTGCTCCCTCTTAGGTACTGTTGTCGTCGAGGATGTCCCTCTTATGACTTGATGTCCTTCCTGGGTATTCTTTTCCTGCTTGGGGCTGATGCGAGAGCTGCTTTCATGCTTGGTGAGTAATGAGCTGTAAGCTCCCTTTTTATAATTATTTGTGTTCTCTTGTATGCCTGTAAACCTAACACGCATGCTTAAAACAATTGCATATTATTACTAATAGCTATGAGAGTATCTTTAAGCAGTGCTTCGACACTCTCACCTTTGCTCGACTCTCTATACTGATGCTTCTCTTTGCTCTCTCCTAGGTACTGCTGTCATCGAGAATGTCCCTCTTGTGCCTTGGCGTCCTTCCTGGGTATTGCCTTCCTGCTTGGGGCTGATGCGAGAGCTGCTTTCAGGCTTGGTGAGTAATGAGCTGTAAGCTCCCTTTTTATAATTATTTGTGTTCTCTTGTATGCCTGTAAACCTAACACGCATGCTTAAAACAATTGCATATTATTACTAATAGCTATGAGAGTATCTTTAAGCAGTGCTTCGACACTCTCACCTTTGCTCGACTCTCTATACTGATGCTTCTCTTTGCTCTCTCCTAGGTACTGCTGTCATCGAGAATGTCCCTCTTGTGCCTTGGCGTCCTTCCTGGGTATTGCCTTCCTGCTTGGGGCTGATGCGAGAGCTGCTTTCAGGCTTGGTGAGTAATGAGCTGTAAGCTCCCTTTTTATAATTGCTTGTACAGTCTTGTTTGCCTATGAGTCTAACTTGCACGCTTAACAACTACATCTTCTTGCTAACAGCTATGAGAATGTCTTTAAGCAGTGCTTCGACACTCTCACTTTGCTTAGCTCTATACTGATACTTGTTTCCTCTCTTCTAGGTACTTTTGTCGCTGAGAATATCCTAATTC
>JAWWEM010009881.1:0-26096 GCA_035582935.1 Ormyrus thymus | reverse complement strand
ATGCGGGAAACGCAAGCTTTGCGCACGCTAAACAGGCATGGAAAGTTGAATTTTGCGCACTTAGTTTAGAAAATAAAGAATCTCCCCGACGAGTAGGGAGAAATGATAAAATTTAGATTAGAAAGAAGCATGTATATATATATACGTACACGATCGGTTTTACGGCACGAGGCGCCGCCGGGCGGTGTCGCGTCATCCTTTATGCAACGCGCAATTCTAATCCGCAGGAACTGCCTGGGGCTACATCGAGTCCTTCCTCTTCTGGCTGCTGGAGGATTTGGGCGCCTCGAGGTCCCTCATGGGGATCACCATCACGGTCGGCGGCATCGCCGGAATTCCCCTGCTGGCGCTGTCCGGGCCGATAATATCGAAGATAGGCCACGCTAATGTTATCTTCATTGGATTCATATTCTACGCCGTCAGACTTGTGGGTGAGTCGAATTGTGTTCCAAGTGTTTCGGCAAAGTTTCCTGGCTTTGCCGAAACACTTCGACATTGACAGTTGGTTTGAAAATTATTTAAAGATAATTTTTAACCGCTTGGTTTAGTTTGCGGCTCGGCGTGCTTTTTCTATTTTATTCGTTTTTGTGAATTCCGCATTATGTAAAATCCGCTGTAACGTTCGAAATGACTGATTTATTCACTCGAAAGTAGCAGTATTTTATCTATTCCGATTTTGAACTTGTTAGTAATCGTAAAAAATATTCATATCCTTTAAATAGCACTTAAATCTCAAGTGCAAAACATATGCTGAAATTTCAAAATTTCAGCACGCAAGGCAATGAATTCAAGGCGACAGTGAATTTTGATGTACAATTAAAAGAAAATCTCATTCATTCCAGGATACTCGTTAATTTACGATCCCTGGCTGTGCTTGATCTTCGAGGCATTAGAATCCATCACCTCCTCCCTGAGCTTCACCGCGGCTGTCACTTACGCCGCAAAACTCTCGACATCAACGACGGACAGCTCGATTCAAGGCTTGCTCGGAGGACTCTATTACGGAGTCGGTAAGTGACATTGCTCCTGGCACGACGGCCAAGTCGAAACTCAGTTTTACGCCCGACTAACGCGCGCACTTCCCCCGGCAGGCAAGGGAGCCGGGAGCTTGATCGGTGGTTACTTAATGAAGGCCTTCGGGACGCGGCCGACCTACCAGATCTTCGCCGTGGTGTCCCTCGTCACCGGGTTCATCTACCTGCTCTTCAACGTCTGCTACCTGTCGAAGCGGCCGCAGGTCGAGGGCAACGACATCGTCAAGAAGAAGCCGAAGGCGCAGCCCCAGCCGGAGAACGGCGACCTCGAGGAGAGCAAGGCCAGGAAGGAGAAGGAGATCGTGAACGAGCCCTACATCGTCGACGACATCGAGGCGATCAACAACGCGAAGAACCTCGACATCGTCGAGAGCGTCAACGCCGAGGAGGACGAGCCCGAGGAGCAGAGGAAGGACGTGGAGAGGAAGGGCGAGGCGAACCAGGTCAGGCAGAGGCACGGCCACCACCAGCAGAACGGCAACGTTAATCCTGCCTTCGAGGCCGACGAGGAGAAGGGGGTGAAGATGTGACGCGGAGGGGGAGGGATTTCTTTTGGATACTCGGGAATGAATGTCGTGTTTGTAAGATATTTATTGAGTGCAATTAATGCCTGTGCGAATCGTCGAGCGGGGCACGCGAGTGCATTGCCGTTCGCGATTCATGGGACGAAATGGCGCGGCGAGCGGTAGGGAGACAAAGGATCGTTGCATTTGTCTTGAGAGCGATATACTCGGAATTTAAATGCTACTCGTTTAACGCGCGAGGTGTAAGTATATATACAAATTCTGTTTGTAAAAGCGAACAACGTTTCTTTTTTATAACGACATTATACTCTTGAATTTTAATCATCGTCGACGTAGCGCCGGATGTAAATATATTTTATGTATTGTTTCGAGACGCAGAGCGCTATTTAATAATAAGAGGCAAAAGTGTTATTAGCGGCGTCGCGCTTCTCCTCTGCCAATACTTTTTTTAACATTTTTATCAGCGGACGAAATTCGGTAAAGTGCCCAGATTGCATTGTGCTTGCGAAATTTTCTAGTAGCTTAATAAACCCGACGATCGCGCGACTGTGATTCGAGACACGAAATCGCGTGCGGGCGAAAGTATAAGTAGGTAAGAGTAAAGAGGTGATAAAATATACATTGTAAAATATAACAGTGCATTTGACGAGGATCGATCGATGCAATATAGACAAATTCGTTTCATTGTTCCTAAAATAAGTAGAGATTTTTGTATAACATGTAATTGTTAAATAGGCTAAAAGATGTTAAGCGAGAATTAAAAATTTTGTTATTTTCGAATCAGCATGAGTATTTATTATGTAATATAATGTGTAAATCGTTATTTCGTTTTGAAATATAAATAAAATTTGAAAATTTTTAAAAGCGCGTCGATTTTCTTATTTCTCGTTCGTTACGAGATTTTTTTAATTTTCCCGCCGTTGAAAAGCTCGACTCGCAGCGACATCTATAACATTTGTTAGAAAAGGCGGGTTAATTGAAATTATTCGGTTTCATTAATATGGCAATTCTAATTCAAAGTAAAGATCTATTTATTTCTTTATGATTTTAAAGCTAACAAAAATGTAGATATGATGAAAATACGCAGGAAATCGTTATAAATTATCCTTTATTATTTCTTTAACAACAAATTGTACCGCTGCTATTTCAAATTTTAACTTCATAGTTTTTTAAAACTACGTTAATCAATACTTACAGGTTGCAAAAAATGAATCTACCCTGTTGAAAAAATCTTATAAAATATTATTAGATTCTAGTGCAAATACCCATCTTAAATCCTACAAAATAAGTTTTATAAGAATTTTGCCCTATTCTCATGAAAATATCGTTCAATATCCGGCGCAAATACACATGTTAAATCGTATTATAAAATGAGTTTTGTAAGATGCCTTCAATGAAGAACCAAATCAGCTTAATCAATTAAAAGAATTGCATCATTCCCTAAACTAATTACCCGGGTAAAACGATTACAGCACGCAACACCTTGCTTATAATGTCCCGGAAAAGCGGCGGCCGCCCTCCTATTATCCCCTTATATCCGGCAGCGAAATTCGATTAATCCTCGCAATTCGACCCCATTGAAAGTGCCGCCCGAATTTCCCCGGAACTCCATCGGAATCCACTGTAACGTCACGCGGAATCTCTGCAACATTTCCAGGATCCATCGGACCTCCCACGAAATCCAGCCGATATACTTTCAATGGGACTGCGAGGTCCGGGTGATATTTTCATAATAGAGTGCAAAATCCACCCCCCGAAAGGCCGGCAGCAGCATCAGCGGGATTGACAGTTCCTCCCACCCCTTGGCGCCACCCCCAGGCGGCCTGGGCGCAGGCGCGACCTCCTCCTCCTCCTCCTCCAGCTCTCAGTCAGCCTCGCAGCTCGCCAGTCAGTCCCGAGGCGTACGTCAGGTACGTTCGCTCGCGCGTCGCAGGGTGCGTGTGCGTGCGTGTGCCTCTCTCTCTCTCCGTCTCTCTTTCTCTCTCTCTCTCTCTGCCTCTCTCTCTCTCTCTCTCTCCTGCCCCCCTCCCGAGCCGCAGCGATGCGCGAGTAGTCCCGTTTGTTTTCTTGCGCGAAAACCCTCGAGCGTAGAGAGACGAGGCCGAAGAGGACAGCGGAGAAGAATCGGCAGCAGCAGCAGGGGGAGAGAGAAGAGCTTTCGAGCCAAGCCGCCACGACGTCGAAAGAGGAGGGCAGCGGTGGTAGTAGTAACCAGCAAGCCGAGGAGCCGAGCACTCGCAAGGTGAGCGCCGCGCGCGGACGGGCCTTAATTGTCCCTCGCCGCTCCACCCCCACCCCCCTCTCTCCCCCAGCCCCGGGGGGCGCGCGAGGCGCCAACGCGCTTATTGATTTCGTCATTAAGAATTCATGTGTGCGCGGGAGCGTCTTTACTACGAAAAATACTATGCGATCGATACCCCCTGCTCGCTCTTTAATCAGCTGTTCGGAGGAGAGCCCCGAAGACGCGCTCGCGGGGCCCGTCGGCGGCGAATCGATAATAGTTTCGGTGTACGCCGGCGAGGAGAGTGCAGTGATAGGGTTTGCGCTCCCTCGGCGCTCTTCGTCCCTCTCCTGCCTACTCCTACTCCTACGCCTAAAAATACACCTTCCTCGACCCCGATTGCTACTCTCGCCCTCTCTCTCTCTCTCTCTGTCTCTCCCTCTCCTCCGCTCTCTGGCCCTCCTCGTGCTTAGCCAGGGATATCAAGGAAACGAAGCCCAATTGCCGCCGAGTGTTTGTCTTACTTAACGGGACTCGGCTCTCGAAATTCTCGGCACCGGAATCCTCGGCGCTCGGTCCGACGAGGTTTTCGGAGGCGCGACGAGCTGGATCTTCTCTCCCGGCCGACTACCTTGCGATGGCGTTCGCGGTTACATAATGATCCCGTCGTGTTTTCCAGGGTTAACGCGAGGCTCTCGTACGTGGGAAGCTGCCTCGGCTCGCTTGGCTGGGCTCGCGAGCGGATTTCCGGGGAGATCGTTCGAATCCGCGAATTGCGCGTCGGAGCACGCGGAGCTCGATAATGCCGCGAGCTTAAGCGGCAGGACGTCAGTCGATTATTATTAAGCGGGCTTTCGAATGTGCGCGGAGGATTGGAAATAAAGTAAATAACGACGCGTGCACGTCGAGCCGCGCAGGTTTTGTTGTGAATTAAAACTGTACGCGAAAATCGGAATGTCACTTGCGAGTTAAAATTGCATTTATGAACGAGGCAGGACTGGAGTTGACGTGAATTATTTATGAAGCTGAAATTATAATTTCGCGAATGAGGCAGTTAATTTTGCAATTAATACGTGTCGAATCCCCTGGTAGAAATTGGAGAAATTGAAAACGTTTTTAGGGAATTTTTTGGCCATTTTTTAAAAAATGGGCCAATAAGTGCTAAAACCTAACCTCAAAGCATGTGATTTCTACTAGGGTCATAGTTTGAACTATAATTATTTCTTAATTTTGCTTAAAATTGTAAATTAATAAACAATTTGTTCCTTTCCACGAGTAACAAATGCATTTATTCAAGCTTTGAAAACGAAAACACTCGAGGGATAGAATAATAAATACTTCCGAGTATCCTTATATAAATAAATACGTCAACTGTATCGCGGACACGTGTATTATTACTCAAGAATAGATCCCATTCAGAAACAATCGAGCAAAGCCGTGACAGACGGCAATTAGAGCTAAATAAATAAAGCGAACGCAAAAGCATTGTCGTAATTACAGGTCGTTTGAGCTTTTCTCGGAAATTCAGTGGAGCTCAATTAATGAGCTCTTACTTAAATGAAGTCTTCATAGCCGAGGAGGACAGTCATTAAAGATCGCGAGGTTGGTAATCAGCAATACCCCCGAACAATAGGCGTAAGTACAGATCGATGATGCGAACGAACTTTACAAAGTAAATTTGTCTGACTAGAATTGACTGTAATCACTGGGTCTATAAGATAAATTGCTTCACTTCTTATTGTCGTCTATACGTCGGCAGGTAAAGACATTATGTCGATTATAAACATTCTGTCTTTTATCTTTTCAGGTAAATTATGATGATTTATTGATTGCTGACATTCTCAACAATTTCCTATCTTTTTAGGAACGAAACTAGATTTTTTTTTAATACTTCTTTGACTAATTGCACGACTATATTCTCAGATATTGATTTTATAAATACAAGAATGCTCAAGCGCCGCACGTGTAAAATAGTAAAAAATAAAAATTTTTCTCTTTAATCTACAAAACCAACTACATTTCTACACCGAGAGAATTTTTCCTGAAAATTTACAATTAAATTTACCGGAAAAATTACCGTCACGAACCGCAAACGTGGGACATCGCATGGTTTTGGTAACTATTGACAAGCGCTCTCTAAACATTACGCTCGTCACGGTAAAAATTAATGTGCGTAACTGTAAAATTTTACGTTACGTTCAATAAATTGTCTAGATTGATTAATAATTTTTAAGGAAAACACGCATTAAGTTCCTTACAAAATCGCCACGTCCCACGATTGTAGCGAATTTTACGGTAATTTATATCAAAAAATTCTCTCAGTCTACAAGGAAGCCTTCACCAAACTCGCCCTCCAGAATTAAAATAAGCCCACCTGTCCTAAAGCCATTCGCGTCGCTCGACCCAAGTAAAAATCTTATCGAGCATCGGCGACGATAATCGCGACGAGCCGCGTTTTTCGTTCGTCGTAATCGGGCGAGGGTTGCGTTTATCTCCCGTCCCCTAATCTAGTCGACTCGGCCGTTTCTCCCGACTCCGTCGCCCTCCCCGAAGAAGCGCGACTCTCCGTCGGTCGCGTGAGCTAGGCTCGATTTTTCCAAGCGTCGCCGGAAAATTTTCGCGTCGTTATTCCTGCCTTTATGGCTCGTGCTGTTCGCTTAATTTTTATAGTGCGCGGAACTGCGTGTTTACGGCTGATATTAAAGCTTTCTGGCGTGTTTTCTTTTTTCACTTGTTTAATGCCTGTAAGTTTTAGTTTTAACAATAACGCGGGCACAAAAAAAAACAAAGTGCGGTCTGAATCATTTACCAGTGTATTCTATCTATTTTAACCTATCTTGTGTATCTGACCTTATACATTTTCGGCTGATCGCGTCAAGATTTTGAGATGAAATCTCTTTGACATCGGATAGTACACCAACCGCAAACTTAAAATTGCACATTCAATTACCTCAATCCAATGTTAACTTTTATGTAGTAAACTTTGCTATTAAAACACTCACGTATACACTTTAGACTCGTGCTTTTATCTAAACTGGTACAACTCGGAGAAAAATCGCACTGGGATAATTAAAAATGTAATTAAAAAGTTACACGGCTCGTGGCGCCCGACGTCACAGCAGATCAAAACAGAGAGGAATACGCTCGTCCACGCCGCGGACCACCTTCTGCTTTTGCGCGAAGAAAGGACTCGTTAACGCGGCGCTTTTTTTACTTACAACTGGGGTGGCGGGCCTTCAATTACAAGCATTTTGTTCCCTTTATGATGTAAATGTACTTGATAGCGTGCCGCGCGAAGATGAAAGATAAAGGGGGGACGGGAAAGTTATAGCGCGTGAAAAATTTATCGCGCCTAACCCCCCCCCCCCCCCCTCCCGCTGCCGAGCCGTTCGCACGCTCGAGGCGAACGTGACGCCGCTGCTGCTCCTCGGGCTTGTTAAATGCGGGTACGTCTCGTTGCAATTGACTTTGGGAGCGACGAAAATTTCACGAAGTCTTCGACTGCGAATGGAATCTGTCGTCGTCTCGTGCGAATAAAGCGGCCGGGAGCGGGTCGCGAAGCGAAGCGTTTTAAAATTTATTTAGGTTTCGTTTATATTGACTGATGCTCGCACTGTTTTATGCAGCTCTGGCCGGAATTGCAAATGAAAGTGTAATGGGTCTGCAGGGACTTATTAATTAACCTTTTTTAATAAACTTTTGAAATTGATAATAAAAGCGTATGTGCTTTTTAATCCCGCGATATATGAAACACGTTTAAAGTTAGAAATTAATTCAAAGCGTAAATTCAAAAGGACAGAAAAAAGCGATATATTTATAATAACGAAACCAGCTCGCCGCCACGCCAGGCCTGCAAAACTGATCCCAAAAACAGGTTCCAGCCGTAAAACAAACGGACTCTCGCGCGAGCTTTTTACACTCGCGAGCTTCGAAGGGAAGCCAGAGGCCCGGACAATAAAAAGCGCGATAACTCAGGGAGCCGCCCCGGCGGCCGTAAAAACTCGCGTCGCGTCTACGCAGCCCCTCGCGTACGTACACTTTACAATAATAATTCTCGCGGGCTCGGCCGCGTTAAGTCACGTCCGCTCCGGTTTTTCGGCCGGCGGAGGCCGAGCCGCGATCGCTCCGCCGCTCCTCAGGCCCGAGCAACAGCCTCGCCGACGTTTTTCTTGCCGCGCGGCGCCGAGCCTCGTGGAATTGCGACGTTTCGTCGACGATTCTCGGATGGAGCAAGTTTTCAGGTTTTAAATAGCAAATAGTTCGTAGGTGCGGGGAGGTGCGGTGGTTAGAAGCAACTTTGACATTTTTTAGCCGACGAGTGTTTATTGATCTATCGAATGATAAAAAAAAAAATTGAATAACGATTGCCAAACGTCAGCCTAATCTTTTGAGTAAACACAGTTCGTCAAAGCCGCGACTAGAATAAGTAGTGCAATCCGATGCGATAAACTGAGTCAACACTACGTAGTAACGTCCTATGCCGAGACATTAAACCGAGGAAATCCATTAGGACCGTTTTTATTTCGGTTCTTCGACAAATGTGACTGCAACCTCAAAATTTTGAAATTGGAGGTTTAGTGAGTTCTTAATTTCTATTTGTTAGTACGTAATTAATCGCGAAAAAGTGTGCATATTTGTGAAAATGTGAATATTACATTGCAGGGAAAGTTTGTAGAGAATTTTTCACAACGAAGAGTATTTACATTTTAGTTGTCCCCCTAATGAAGAGAGAGTTTTAAGCGTTAGCAAGAAGAGTTTTGTTTAAATTTATTTAACTAGAATAATCTTTTCGAGGTAGCAAGGAATTTGCTAGGTTAAGTTCAAGTAGAGAATTAATTATTATCGGTAATAAAATGGCTTCTCAAGAAGTTCCATCAGTGAAGCTCGATAAAACGAAAACGTTTTCTAATGAAATGGTTCCGGGTTGTGATTATTGCACGACACTTGCTTTAAATCTTTTGAAAATCATACCTGTTTACGACGGTACAACTCCCTTTGAATCTTTTAAGCAAGAAATAGATTGTGTAAAAGAGACGATGCCACCAGAGGCAGAAAAGTTTGTTATGACGATTATTATTCTAAAACTTACGGGTGCAGCTTCTACAGCAGTACAAAACCACGAATTTCGCGATATGGAAGAGCTATTATCATTTTTGAAAATGCGATTTGAACCACCCACCAGAAGTTATTTAGAGATCGTTGCAGATATTGTTCGGAGCACAATGAATAAGGACGAAGAGGTAAAACCGTATCACGTTCGTCTTTCAAAATTGGTCAAAGAAGCCGAAGAGGTTTTACAAAATCGGTCATCCCGCCGTGGCAAAAAGGATGTAAGTCACAGTGAGCATTTAGAATTACTGGCGCTTCAAGCATTTTTAAAAGGCATTCCGCAAGAATGGCAAACTTCGTTAAGTTATCTAATGCAGAGTACATTTAATGAAGCATTAATAGAAGTCGTAAATTACGAAAAAGAGTTAGGTATAATTACAAAACTCAGGAGAGATAACGGGGAATTTAAAGAGGTTCTGGATTTTTTACGTTTAGTTCATCATCGTCATAAATTATTATGAAGCAAGAAGTTTTAAATTCAAACGTATCGATAGATCATTCCCACAGTTTTACTCTACAAGTACCATTTGATGTTCAGCCTATTATTACATTAAGAACAGTAATCATGTATGCTTCTGGACAAAAAATTGTATTTCAAGATTCTACCAGCAGGTAGTTCTTCATTAGAAGAGGACGGTGTATTAGGGCAACAATTTTTATCAAATTCTCTTACTGAAGTTCTTGGTTTACTTAATACCACACTTAAACTGCACGGAAAGTGGGTACAGCTTTAGTATCTAAAATCTTTATTCTAAATTAAATACTGAAAATTAAACGTGTTTCTATTTTTAACAAATAAAAAGTTGTGGCTAAATTTATACCTGCTTTTTCCTTATAACCTGACCTGCCTTTGTACTGCAAAGTATGTACAGTTTTACAAGAAACGCGGGGCGAAACGAAGGCGCAAAAAAGTTGATAATAAAGGGATAAATTTTACATTGCTCGCTAAAGAAACTTCTCGAGTTAGAAAAATTAATAAACGCTGCTAAAAAAGTTTCAAATGAGTTATAATATTGTGAGACGAATTGAATGTAGAATGATGACGAGAAAAGGCTGCGTTATACTCGAACGGAGTGGCTTCGATAACGTTCCCGAGAATGAATTTATTTGGCCACAGCTCTAAGGAAGGGTAGTACCTACACGAATACGATATGAAAAGCAGGTATAGAAGTGTGCGCTAAAAAAAGAAAACTCAAAACACGATTTGCCGAAGCAAAATTTCCGCAGAAATACGAGACTCGCTGACCTGTATTTTATTCGAGTCTTCTCAAAAACATCATTATCGAGGTAGAGAATAACGATGATGCACAATGCAAGTTTCTTGAACAGCTATAGACCGGAGATCCATAATTTATGCAACGATTATTATCGATCCCTTACACAACTTCGTGCCCTTTATTCGAAACTGTCAGTTATTCGGAAAAGCTATAACGTAATGGCGCATAATAACAATAACCGGCGACTTTGTGAATTTGACATGATTCTACAGTGAAGAATAGATTATTGTGAACTAAAGCAGAAGAATGGTGTATAGAATGGTAAGGTGTTTATTAGCGTTCGTTATAGCTCCCATCAAATTTACGAGAAGAGAAAATGTTTTTTACATTGTGATTTTTCGCCGTAATTGAATATTTCACGGTCGTAGATTCTTGTTAGAGTTAAAAGTGACATTTCTGGATTTCTATGTTTAATGGATTTCATTATCTGCGGCAGTATTATTCCCCTCGCTATTTATTCTAGCTAATGCAATCTTTGTAATCATATTTCTCGATTCTAACATTGTAAGAATTTCGTTCTGAGCGCTTGTAAAAATAAAACCCAGCTATATTTCCGGAGTACATTAAAGTCGCCGACAGTCAAAGCGTACATTTACAAGACAGCGCGCTTTCTCACCCCCACCCGCATAGTGCTCCCCTTTAGCAGCCACCCTCCTCCATTATCAAATAAAACGGATACTGTAATGCATGTAAGCTTTACAGGGCACTGCGTTGCGCAACAGTTGCGGTGCGCGAGACACGTCTAGTAGTAAATGGACGATACCTTAATTCTTGCGCGAAGTCAGTTGGTAGTAAACCTTCGGCGAGTGCGCGGCACTACCGTTGTAATTAAAAGGTTTTATATTACGATAGAACTTTAGGAGTGTTTCCTTGCCTCAGATTGCGTATACAAATTGTTAAATTTTCTGTTATCAATGAACCCGTCCAACTTCGTCTGGAACAATATAGACCCGCGAACGGTTTCATTACCCATTAAAATACTCAACGCTTCCGCCACCATTACGTACTGTAATGTATGTAAGCTTTATAGGGAACTCTGTAACGCAACAGTTGCGGTATGCGAAACGTGGCTAATAGCAGTAAAGAGACGATACCTTCTTACGGATAGTCAGTCGGATAGTAAACCGTCGGTGAGTGCACAGCACTATCCGATATAATTAACCACCTTTAGAACCTCGAGGATTATTTCCTCACTTTACCTATACAGTGCAGATGCAAATCGTCAAATTTTCTGTTTATCCATCGAATTTCATTCCGTTTATTAAACAATCTCTAACCAACAAACCCGCTAAACTTCGTCCGAAAAGACCGACGAGCGAACGGTTCCGCCGCCCCGTTAAAGCGCCCAACGCATCCACCAGCATTTCCGGCCGACTGCCTTCCGTTCCCCCGTCCGAAAATATCTACACGCGAGGCGGCATCTCCGCGAGCGATCCCCCGGAACACGGCGATCGCTCCTCCGATTTTCGCGACCCGTTAAACGCGAGGAGAACAAAAAGCTGAGAGGGGGGGGGGGGGTGTCGGTCGGTCGGTCGCTCGGGCAGGCTTGCTTGCGCGCGTCGGCCCGGCGGCGTCATCGACTCGGGCGGCCGCGATTTTCGTGAATGGAACGCGGCGCGGAAACGGGGCTAAGCGGGCCGCGGAGCGAGGTAACGATCGCGAGGGAGAGAGAGAGCCTATCCCCCCCCCTCCAGAAGGCGACGGATCGTGACGCGTGGCTTTTCGTCCCCTTCCTGCTTTTCTTTCCTCTTTCTTTTTTTTCGGGGAGAAAAGTTATTCGATTCGGAGGGGAGTCGCGCGTCGTGTTCTCGCTGCGATTTTGCGCCTTTTCTTGCGGCGCACGTATAGTTGGGGAGGGAGCTGGGATTGAAATTTGAGGGAAAAGTCGGGGGTGGCGGTTTTCGGGAGAGCGGCTGCGTCGCTGCTTTCCGTTCGAACGCGCACTTTTTTCGGAGTAGTTTGGTCGTGATATTATTTTAGTTTTGAATACAAGTATGTAGAATCTAGGAAGAGAGCGCTAATTATTTGTGGATTGAGGTAGAAATTGAATTAAATTAAAATTTACGAATTATATACTATCGGTGTGTTATTTGAGACGGGAAATTTTAGTCACGAGTCCAAAGAAAAATGCAAACAAAAAAACTTTCGTCCCCCCAATTAGTCGAAACTTTAAAACTTCTCCTAAATTATTCAGTCGAGAATCTCGAAATAATTTTCGAAAATCATTGAAATAATCTAATACCCAGCGCAGTCTCGTCCGGGAAGAGCTTCCCCAACTTTTCAAGCTTTTATGAGAAAAGTTTATAACCGGCTCCGGGTGCGGCGGCGCGAAGCTTTTGTTCGCGTGACAATTGAATCGCGAGACACGGAGTATCGAAACACTCGAAGTAATTTCGAGAAATTCCATTTTTATCGGCATCCGCGCGTCTCACGTTTCGCGGGACACCGAAATCGTATAACGAATAGCCTCCCGCTTTCGAGGGGGTCGAACGTTCCCGCGAACGAGCCGACGCTCTCATCTAATCAAATGTTTAATTAGCGCCTCTAAAAACAGAAGCGACTTCGGACGGCTTCGAGCTCAGCTCCCTGGAACGTCCGCTTCCCCCCCGAAGAAGCAGAAGCAGTAAAACTAGATTTAATCAAATCGATCGCCGCGCGAATCGCGACGATAACTGGAGAGAAAACGAGCGGCGAGGAATAACAATGGAGAGAAGAAATAAGCGCGAAAAATCAAAGGAGAGAGAGAGACCTTCTCCATCTCCGTCTCCTCGACCTCAAGCTTTACTCCCGGCTTTTACGCCCGTAATTGCCGGGGAAAATAATATTTCTCCGCCGGCTGGTATATACACTTTGTGCGCGCGGCTCAGTCTTTCTTTTCTCCTTCGCCCCTCTGGAAAATGAGGATGGAAGTTTCGCCGGAGAAAAACTCGCCGAATTGCGTAATTCCCTCGTCGCGCCGCGGAGCTAAACGGGTTTTGTAACGCCGGCCGGCGGGATATATTCTCGCCTTTATCGAGATTCTAATTGTTTCGCTCGTTCTCCTCTCGGCGGCGATTCAGGGCTCGTCGATTTCTATGCGCTTTCTTTGCTTTTCGATTGTCGGAGTAATCACCGAGGAGCAGACGTTGATTCGAAATTTATCGGCGAAAGACGTGCGGATTATCTCGAGCTGGACGTTGACTGTTCATTCATGAATAAGCTGCTATTATTAATTGAACGAGATTTTATTCGAACAATTTCCATTATTCATTGCTTACTTAATTTATTGTTAAATTATGTAAATGAAAGTTGACAATAAAAGCATTCACTCGGAATTTAAAATTCGCGTGTTAAAAATCGAGATTTTTATTCGACATCTATTGCCCCTCAAGACAAATCTTCGACTCCTAAAGCGAAAATTGACTCGATTGTCGAAGGAATTAGGACCGACGGAGAATCGATGTCTCAAGTGGCATCGCGACGTATAAGCGACTTTTCTTCAGATCAGTCTGCGAGCTTTCGCACTCGAGGAATTAATTAAAACTTAATGATCGCGCCGAAATTCAATTACCGTCCAAAGTTGCGCCGCGCCGTTCCATCTCTTCGGGGGAGGCGAGCCAAAAAAATCGATCCCTTTCGTACTCCGTCAAATTTAAAAAAAAAAAGAGAGAAAAAACAGGCTCTCGCGGCAAGCCGAGGCATGAAAAATTGACTCTGCGTCGGTCGGTCAATTGACTTCGTTATTAATCGCCTCGCGAAGCACCGTATTTTCGCGCTTACCTCCGAAGAGAGAAACACTCGTCCGAGAAAAAATCGACGTACCTCCACCTTCTGCAGAGCAATTTTTTCCCGCCGCGCTTCGCACTTACATTACAAAAGAATCTCTCCCGTCGCGCGGAGCGGCGATCCCGCCGCGTCGCCCGTGGAATTCGATTCCTTCGAGTCCCCCGGATTTCCCGCTCCCATAACTGTTTTCAGGCGGCGCGCCATTCCGCTCACGATCCGGCTAATGCTCTTTTATGTTCGCGTCGATGGAATAAGATTTTTTTGCTCCCGCCTCGGCTGGTCGCCGTCGCCGCGACTGTTTGTTTTGCTGTAAAAACGAAAGCGCGGTGTCTCGTCGACTGGAAGCGAATGGCGATACTTTATTTCTCGCGACGATGCGAATTATTACGAGTACAGACAACTGGAGATTCGTTGTTTTTGCAATCCTTTCTCAAACGTTGCACGAGGTTAGATTCAAAAGGCAAATCTCCAAAATGAGAGTTTATTAACCCGTCAAACTATAAACATAATACAAATCATTACCCATATTTTAACGCGCTATAATCTCTTGCTTCCCTCTTTCCCCGGGCGAAATTCTCTCCTCCCCTCTGCCCTCTTCCCCCATCCGAATTTCCGGCCGCGACTCTTCGCTCCCCCGCCCCTTTGCCCCCGAGAAAAAGAAGGCCTCCCCGAGACCCTCGGAGCGTCTCCCCCGTCCCGCCGCCTACGGCCGATTCAATCTTCCAGAGGAACAAAAAAAACAGATCCGCGGGGGGAAAAGCCAATATATCCGCTCGGCGAGCTTGGCGCGTACGCGCGCGCGGAACGAGCGACTCGGCCCACGCTCGCGCGCCGGGGAGGGAGACTTTATTGGTCACCTTTCTGCAGCTGCCGCGACTCCCCGGACGTCGGCGCGCGTGAATATTGCTCTGTGTACCGTGGAGATTCCGGGCTGATGTCTACGTGTGTACGCTGACTGCCCTCCGGGGGCGCGGGCGTTTGCGTCGATGATAACTCGGGACGACTCGCTTATGAAAGGGGGGCAGACTGGGCTGCGTCGTGGGAGGTTCGAGGCTGCGAGTGAAACGAGCGCCGACGCGGAGGCTTGCGATTGGTTTTTTTTGCGTGAGCAGGCTATATTTTGGTCATGCTTTAATGTTGTTTGCTCAAAATTTCAGAATGCGATCAACTATTTGTTTGCGGATAACCTTGACGTAAATTATGTTCGTGTGAGTGATATATCGAATGAGCAATACGTGTCGACTGAGCTATTTAATTGTTCGATCGATTAGACCGTCACTTCATTTGAAAAGGTTCTTTTCAGATAAATTATACCGTTTCTCGCCCTTAATACAAAAGTAAGTAGTAATACCCGAAAACGATCATCCCAAGCCAAATCGAAAGTGAAAATCCTCAATTTACGATAAAGCCTGGTGGCATCGCCTCTCGGCACTCCCTCCCTTCCGAAAGAAAGCCGTTATAAAAGAAAGGCGTCGCTGAAAAATGCTCCCCGAAGTTCGCCGTTAATCAGAGCGCGCCAGATAAGGCGAGGGACCGGGTGGGGGGGGGGGGGCGAAAGGGATCGCGCAATCTCGAGAACGAACGGGCAACAGTCAAAGCGGTCGCCTGCCCGCGGACGTTAAAGCCGGAACGGAGGGGGTCGGGATCCGCTGTAAAAATGTCGTGGCCTCCGCTTAATTGGCCGGATGAAGGGGCTTTTATCGGCCTTTTATGTTTTTGTTTGCGCGACTATCGTCTTCGCGCGCTCCCGGCGAATAATGCGTCTTTATATACGTATATATATTTGTGCGTGGGGAGAGTAATCGGGGAATGAACGCTCGAGGGGGGGGGGGAATCGCACTCGATCCTGATGAACTTTGGGGTGAGATGGGATTCGCATTGGGATTTTCGACGAGTTTTGTAGAGGGTTTGAAAGCTTGTTTTGTTAAGGGAGGAATTTCGAAAGATTTACCAATTACTGGGCACTCTGGAATTTCGTATTCAAATTTTAAATTATATAGAAAGAATGGCGCGTAACATTTACGTTGCCAAGACGATGTAATAATTCTTTTTAATTGAACGCAATAATTTTTCATTGTTATTGAATTGATTTTTATGGTCAGTGAAAAGACTCTATTCAGTGCTGCGGTATTGATTTTTCGGTTATACTGCATTTTTCAATAGTTTTAAATTAAATTTTCCGTTTTAAAAATATTCTCGATAAAAGAGCGTCCCTTGTACAAGTTGAATTCATTATTAACTAACGAATTTATTGCCTAACTAGATCTTGTTAAACGAACAGATAAAAGTTAGCTACGTATCCATTTTACTTAAGTAATTTGTGGATATCGTCTCAATCTCATCTTAAGATTCTGAAAACTACGGAGTGCACAAATAAGACTCCATCATCGGCAACGTCGGACTCGCGGACTGTTCTTTTCTTTCGCGATTTTTTACGTTTCTCATTCTAAACTATTTTTATTAAAGACCTCCAAGAGTAGTCCTTGGCTTAGATCAGTTTATTTACGTCGACAGTTATCTACATTTCAGATAACGTTTACTGTTCAGGAACATTTCCAGGTACTGAATCTAACTAAATGTTCATTACATAGCCAGCGCAGTTAGCTGCCTTTGCGCGAGGGCAGGAGCTGGGATTTTAAATTGAAAATTCTAAAAACACGCGCGAATCCGCGTAATTAATTTACATTACTTTGTTCAGCGAAAATGCCGCTAAGTCCCGCGAGAGTAATAAAAGTTCCCGGGTTTTATCCGCGCCTGCTAATTTAATTAAGTTCGCGTATAAGCTGTTTTGTCTCTCTTTTCGTACAGTTTTCGAACAAATTTAAATCATTTTAAAGAATTTCGCAGCCGCGAGTTTGCGCAAACCTTTTTACATAAAATGCGGTTAAAATAATATTGTATATCAATTTTAGCTGAACTTTTCATTGGACAAATTTTATTTGGAAATATATTTTACGTTCACGATTTGCTTCATGTTGAGATTTCGCTTTTTCCATTCATATCTCGTGCTCCCATTTAATGATTCCGGAAAAGCAGAGTATTTTTAACGCGCCCTCGCAGAAAATGCTGCGATTAAACAGTTACACCATTTATTAAAAAAGCTGCATCGAAATTAGTTAAATCAAATGTATTTACCTCTTCGTGGTATTTTATAAACAATTCCTCCTTTGTTGAATCGCCCGCGACTCGCGAATCGCAGAAGAAACCTTGAAAAAGCATACGTTCTTAAAAGTATTCGAGCGACCTATTTCAATTCCCTCCCTCGCTTCATTCCAACGAAGCTGATTTCACTCCCGAGCGTCCCGAGGCGCAATTACCCAGTCGAACGTCGAGGAAAATCGAAAGAGCGAGCGCGGGCCCTCGACCAAATAAAATCAGCCCCAAATTTCCCCGACATCCGATCGCCCCGGAGTGGCGTCCCCGGCAATTTCGCACCCTCGAGCGCCGCGCAAAAGCCGGGCCATAAAGCTCCTCTCTCGCAGCGAGGAGAGACGTCGGAAGCTGGCGTCGCCGGCTTGGCTGCGACGGCTGAAATCGATCCGCGCCAATAAGGGAGAGGGCGAAAGACTATCTTCCTTACTTCCCCCCCCCGCCCCTCCCCCGGTGTGGCTCCTCTTTCAACCCCCCTTCCCTGCCTCTCTCCTTGTCCTTTATTTTTCCTCCGCGGAGTCGAGGAGGGAACGTGCCAGCCTCGAGTGCGTCGCTGACGGCGTTGGCGCGGGCTGCGTGGGAAGGAACCTTCCGCCGGTGGGACGCTGCTTGTGCTTTTAGTGCCCGGGCGTTAAGAACGAGGCTGCCGGATGTACTTCTCGCTGAAGCGGAATGCTGCGTTTTTTCATTGATTTTCGGAGCCGCGCTAATTTAAATTTTGAACGTACTGCAGTGGGGAGGCAGAGCTCTCTTTTTTTAGGTGTAAGCGGCGTGGGAAGGCTTTTTTTTTGTTTATTCGGTTGAAATAACGAGACAGAAGTGCAGTCTGAAAATCAATCGATGCGAAATTTGAATTTTACAAAGTAAACATTGCGTTCGAATCTAAATATAGATCAATTTGAAGTTTCGGCCAACCGTTTGCAGAATAAATATGTATTGTTGAAGCTTTTCTAGCTTACTTTTCTATTTTAATGTAATCTATCCTAATTAGTGTAATCGTGAAATAATACCGTAAAAGAAACGAGAGCTTACCACTTTTCGCATCAGCTAGTCCGGGACGTAATGCGAGAAGAGTACCAGGAGAAATTTTAAAACGAGATAAGAGCGGCGTGCCCTTTCGAGAAAAAGATATTTACATTATTCCATTCTGATCTTTCCGCGAACCGTAACGAGAGATAATAAAAAGCGGACGTGCGATTAATTACGATTGAAACAAAAGAGAAGCTCCGGCGAAAAGTCGCGGAGACATTGTTTAAAATATGCAGGCTAAAAAAATCTGGGATGCAATTAATCGGGATGAGAGGATATTATGTTCCTCTCTCAATTACTCGTAGATTCTGCGAACCCATTATGCACGTCCTGCTCTGCTTCACTTTGTACTACTTATCGTCTTTCGTCGCTAAATATCAATACCCCGCAGACGCCGCTTACTTTCACTCTTCTTAGTTTTTCTCGAGCAGGCCTGGCGACTTGTACAGAAAAGGAGGGGAGCCACACACCGTTCGCATTCCCTTCATTGATTCTCATTTCGTACCAGCTGGCATCTGACTCCCCGGCGATCTACGAGTCAGCCCACGTCTCCGCTCGCTCTGCCCTCATTCAGTTTTCCTATTTCGCTTTTCCATTCTCGAAGGGGGCCGAGGCCTGGAATTTCCCGACAATCCAAAGCGTCGGCCTCTGCACTGTTCCAGATCCGCGCGCTTATCGACGGTCCGAGCTCGGCAAAGAACCCAGTTTTTCAACTATATTATCGCTCGCGTCAGTCCAGTGGCGTTATAATGTACTTCCCTTTGTTCGCTGCCGGTCTCCCTTCGCAGGGGGGGGGGAGGGGTCGTTGCAAGAGAAAGAGAGGGCTTCGGAAGCGCCCAGCCCGGAAATCCAGCGCCTTCGCCCCGCGGACGGGCTCTGCGCCTTGTTACTTCCATTCGTAGGTCGAAAGCCCTTTTCACGGGGATATCCTTCCTTTCGTCAGAGAGGCCCTTTTACGGGGATCCGCATCCACGCTCAATCGGAACTGAGTGCTTCCTCTGCTGCTTGTAGCAATTCAAGCCCCTTCTCGCAGCCGTGGATCATTGCTGGCTCGAGCGAGTTGGAAAGAGAGTCGGGCAATTAAATTGTACGCGAGAATAGACTAGGTTCGTGGAAGTTGAGAGGGAATATGAAATGAAGTAATTACGCGAAAGTCGATATTTAACGAGCGACGAAGTATATCCAATTTGCTGCCTGTATCGTTCGAAAGCTCGATCAGCATTTCATCTCTAGATTCTAATGTCGATCGAGGGGAAATTGCGTTAGCCCAGATCTTGAGTAAAGGGGAAATGTATTTCCCCGTGGGAATTATCGCCGATGCTATTTGTCCATCTACGTGACTGATAAGTTGTCGGCAGACGTTGTAGTCGAGTCGATCGCTGCTTTATTGTTTCAATCAACGGAAAATTGAGTTGACTTTATTGGCATATTAACGGCACGCAGTTAATTATAATAAAAACTTTGAATGATGAGATTCTTTTTTAATTTAGTCAACAATTATCGTCTTACCTACATAGAAAAAAATTACCTACTAAAAATTACTATATTGTTTAGCAATGGGAGGACATACTTGTATTGTGAGGAAAATTACCATAAGTATATTAAATTTTAGAATACAGTATAGTAATTTTCCTCACAATACAAGTATGTCCTCCCATTGCTAAACAATACAGTCATTTTTAGTAGGTAATTTTTCTCCGCGCGCAGAAAAATCACTTTCTCGCGTGCAGCGGCTGCGAAAAAGTCGGATCCGTCAAATCGATCGAAGCCAAGCGCTCCGCCTGAATTTCCTCAAAAACCAATTTCCCACACTGCAACCCCCCGAAAATCAATGCTTCCGCATTCGTAAGCCCGGGATAAACATCAAATTAGCCGCTCAGACAAAATTAAACCGCTTCGCAGGCCGACACTTACGTCGCACTCTCGTAAGCCCGTCGACGCGAGTAATTAACTCGGGGGAGGGAGGGACGGGTCAAAGTATGCACCTTCAATTATCCCGCGACGCGAAACTCCCGACGCGCGACTCGGCTTTGCAACTTTGATAAGTCAATTAATTAATTAGGGAGGCTCGCCTCGAGTCTTATTTCGGCGAGGCCTCTCGAGGATTCGCGAGGGAAGAAGAGGGTAGGGGATTACTCATTGAATCGCGAGATACGTCTCCGAGTGTTTGCTCGGGGCGCACTGATAATTGTGCGATTATGCATTGCGCTGGAGAAATGTAAGTTTGCCGGAGGATGGATGTGGATTTGAGATTTTTGAAATGTTGGAGATATTAATTTTCGTTTGCTTTAAAATATTTCGTAAATTGCGAAGCGCTTTTTTGTAGCAAGTTTAATGAAACAAATAGGAGCCAAAGGAATATGCAATCCTCTTAAAGAAAATGGAGAAAATGGTCGTTGAAGTTAACTAGATACAGCAGTATGTCACAGAAGTGCATAACGTCTTATTAAACTTACAACACATTTACCGACGTGCATTTGCATGCAGAAATTCTGTTCATGTTACCTCGCGAACTTCGGAATTCCTTGCAGGCAAGAAGGACTTCGTTTTCAAAGATTTGTGTACACTTCAAGCAGCTTTAGCTTTAAAGCTGCTTGAATATTTTCCTGTCGTGGTAAATGAATCCTAAATAATGTGAAATATTTTTATCCAAACAACGCGTTATCTCCCCTCGCGGAAAAAAATTTTATCTCGCAGCTGACATATTGTTCTTTAACCAACTTTTCCAAATTCTGTTTTTGGCGTATAAAGTTTCAAAAACGTAGCTTTTCGCAAAAATACAAAACTCTCGCTTTCGTTATCACTACCAATCTCAAAAAAAAACCTTGAAAAATACGACCCAAGTTCAAAGAATTCTTTTTGCAGTGCAGAAAATAATAAGCTACAACAATGGATTATCTTTCCTCGAGTCTTCCGTTCAGTCAGTTTCTACCTCGCGTTCTCTGCAAATGCAAAAAAATAATAGTCTATAATACCGTTCCTCGCAGTTTACGTCCAGTCAATTTTTACTCCGTGCCTTCCGCAAATGACGGCGTCGACTTTATTACACGTTTTCCCCGGAGAAGATTAGCCCAAGGGTCACCGACATTCTTGTTCTACACAATTACCTCGTACGTAACTTTTCATTGCGCACGGAGAAAAATACCTTATTAGAAATTAGTATAGTCTATCGTAATCGAAGGACAAACTTGCACTATCCTGAAAAATTACTATAATATGTACTAAAATTTGATAGAACTCTGGTAAAAATTAGTATAGTTCTATTAAATTTTAGTAAAAATTATAGTAATTTTTTAGAACAGTGCAAGTTTGTCCTTCGATTACTATAGACTATACTAATTTTTAAAAAGGTATTTTTCTCAGTGCACCAATCAGCCTTTCATGCGTACGATACACGAAAACTTTATCGAATTCGAATTCACTTCCTCGCTCAAACCAGATCAGTCAAATTCATTCGCGCAAGTTTACATAATTCCTTCATTTTTAAAAAAGTTTCGCGACGAAATTAATGCCGAGGCATCGGATTATTCGCGTCTCGAAGCAAGAGTCCCAACGCAGTCGAGAAGCATACACGAACTAACCTCCTTCCGCGGCGTATCAATCGGATCATCGACCGGGGCGCTCGTAAAGTTTTAATTCAGCCTGAAACCCCGGGCGTCTTAAAAAGGCGAGGTTTGATTATGACTTCCGCGGCCGAGACTTGCGCAATGAATCCCGCGAGGCCCTCCAGCCGAGAATAACATCGACGCTCGCTCCGTCGCACTTCACATCCGCGAATATAAAGCCGCCGGACGAGGAGTGTACAATCCTGCGATGACGCAGTTCGAGCTCGTTGTTTTTTTTTGTCCTATTATTTTTAGGCGCTCGGCGAGTATTTTTGCGGGCCTCTTAGCGGAGCTTGCAATACTATTTCCGATGCGGGCAGGGTCGATTGATACGACGAGCGATGAATTTTTAATTGCGCCGAAGAGCTTTGTTCTCACTGGTGGGCATCTAAATAGACGCGCTGATTAAGGTTTTACTCGGTTTTTATTTTGATAGTGCCGGCGCTTACGAAGATTAGGAGATCACTTTTGCGCTCTGGATATTATTGTACACGATTCCATTTTTTTTATTAAGCTCTTTTATATACACGAATTAAAGGAATTTTCGGAATCAGAGTATGGTAATTTTTCTAGCTCATAGATTATTTCTACTACGAAACACATGTTAACATTTGGTAAAAGAGCCATCAAAAGCTCCTGCCGTTTATCCTCCCTGAGTGTCGGAACTCAGTCGAATCGACTAAATCCCTTCTCTCCGTGCAGAGCCACGATTCTCCCTCGCACAACTCAACGATCCTCCCAAAAGATCAAGACAACGAGCTCAACAAAAATCACAGCCCGAATTCGCAGCCTCTCCTCGGCGAGGCTCGCCCATCAATTGACCGCAGCGAACGAGGCGGAAGCCGAAAATTCGCGGCTGGCCGCCGTGCGAGCGTCGCGACGACGACGACGACGACGGCAGCGACGCATCATCGATCTGTTTGTCCGGCCATTGCGCTCAAGGCAGCGAGACGAGCTCCCACGTAAATTTGCCCCCTCCCGCCGAATCGGAGCCGGGAGCTTTCGCGATTTTAATGCGTCGCTTACCCGGGAACTCGTCGCCGGGAAAACGGGGGTTTGGTAAATCTTTGCGCCGCTTTCGAAGCTCTCGCGGTTGGGAAAGTTTTTTAATGCGGGGTCAGATTTGCGGGAATTATTTTCACGGTGCATAAATATTTTTATAGGTGTGTTTTTTTACGGGAACTAGACTTTTTTCGTAAAACAAGCCGAAAGGGAAGTAAAATAATTGCGGGTAATACATTGTGCATCTAGATTCCGAAACAAGACGTTTTATTCTTAAAAGTATTGATCCAAGTTTTACAGTTGCTTTCAGGTGAACTCAAAAGAGAAGGACTTTTAGCTCTCTGCAAAGCGTAAAATTCAACTTTCTCGAACGCTTATCTTTACAATATTTGTTTCAAAAAATCATATATACAGAAATATATCGAAAATAATAAAACTTTAAAAACTCATAAATATTTTAAAAATTTCAAAAATACGTTCATCATTTTCTTCCCTTATTAACGTGAAAAATTAACTTAACACTCCTCTTCAAAACCCAGATCTAACGCAGAGCGCGAATATTGTTTCAGAAAGTCATTTCCCCCACAGCTCGAGCCGCGCAGTGCGCATAAAAATCTCATAAACCCAGAGGCACGTTCCCTTTGTGCGTGGGCGCACCAAGGAGCGCGGAGCAGAGGGAAAAAGTGGGCAAACGAGCGCAAATTATCGGTCTTTCCCTTAAGAGCATTATTAAAACTGTTTCTGTACCATCCGCGAATAGACTTCGCTAAAATGTATCGATTGCTCTAATTCCGCGCCGAGGCGGAGCGCGAAATCCTGCGATTCGATATTTGCCGCCGGCGTATGAAACTTAATAATTTTGGCGAAACGTTCATACGGTTGTTTATGGTGTAAACTGGCGTACGCATTCGGTCTGCAGCCGGACTCGATTTCAAACGATGCAAAATCTACGGGAAACTAAATAATCCAATACTCGTGTTCCGCAAGAGTCGCCACTGTCATCTGTTTGCTTTTTAAATCTGCGAATTAGTCGTTTTTATTTAGTTTGATAGTTTTGGTAAATTGTAAAAATAAAACCCTTATATGAACTTCACAAAGAACAAAGGCGAGTTATAGAAATGAGAGCCTTGAAAACTTTATCACACATACTTTGAAATAAGAAGTAATTCATAATTTACGAAGAAGAAGGTTTATAACTTACAGCTTTGTTAGGAAATAATCGAGTTGTGACAGTTAAAATTTCTTAGTAAATTAATTTTCAGCTACTTTAAAAATAAACTGTAATCTCAAGCTGCGTCACGGTTAATTTCTTGAGAAGAGAAAGATATTGTAAAAAATAAAATAAAAGCTATTTCAAGCAACATATTAAATAAGAAAGTATAGTAGTTTGAATTGAATTGTTCTCCTCTGCATTATTGACAGCGTTCTCTGGCTTTGCTCTATTATTTACGAGTTCCGATTAAAAACCGAAGCTTTAATTCTTCTTTCAAAGTTACGTCCATTTTTCGCAAAATTCTATAGCCAAGTTCTAAAAAATTAATCAATTCCCCTGATCGAAACAAATTCACTTTACGAAATTACACCTCCCATTTCTTATTTAAAGAAAAAAATAAAAAAGGCATCACCGACGCGAAGCGGAGGAAGCCACACATCGATTTCCCGCCTCGGCGAAGAGAGTCTTTGCAATTTTTTAGCGAAAATATCGCGCACGCGCGCCGTCAACTCAAAGTGGCCGTTTCGAGCGCAGCCGAGCCGAGTATTCCGGGCGCGCTTTTTGCGCGAGATCGTGAGCGAAGTGTATGCACTCCCGCCCGCCTGGCGTTTCGCTGTCGACGCTTCGCGGACTCGCGCGAATTAACTAAATTTTCTGGTCTCCTTTGACGAGGCTTTTCACGGGGGGACAAAGGCTGGATTTTCGGCTGTTTTGCGCTGCGAGCTGCCCGTCTTTGTTGTATCTATAAATACTGTTTTTGTCGCGCCGGGGGCAGTCTTTCTTTATTTTGATTGCTGATGAGGCGGAAAACTAATCGAGCGTCGACTGGAAGAAGGGCGTCTTTGAGCCCTTTTTTATCTATTCGCGACCTTAATTTTGCAAGGGCTTTATTAAAAATAGGTTTGCTTTGTTTTTTTCTTGGAAGGAAGTTAGCCGTTAGGTTTGCTTGTAAGAGAGTCAATCAGTTTACTGTACACAGGGGATATTTTAACCTACATTCAAGGTACTGATAAAATTATCCTTCGGAGAGTGCTTTTGGCACTTTGAACATAATGAAGCTTCTATTGGTCTACAAGGAAGCGATTCGTGCACGAATAAGAAACGAAATTGCACTGAAAAAAAGTAAAACTATACTTGTAATATCGCAAAAGTGATTTTAGTTCTAAGGCGCAATGTTGAAAAAGCTTTAAATCCAATTAATGGAATTGAAAAATAAAAGAACTTGAATAATTACATTAACTAAAGTAAAAATAAATTACAACAAACTTTTTCTAAACGCCTTCAAAATACCGCTAAAATTATCGGAAAGTATCAATCAACACTAATCGGACTGTAAAGTAAAAATTGAATGCAAAATCAATATCACTGCAGTGTTGAACTGCTATAAAAAGAAAAAAAAACCCTCCCTACTTGACGACTCACTACACATTATTGACCATTACTCCTCCCTCTGCCAAGCGTTTCGCCCTGCAGCTATCAATCCAGCTCTCGCCAGCTGGAAAGGTCCCATTAACAAACAAATCCATCGCGACCGGCAGCGCCGATAAGATAGAAAAAATTCGCTAATTAGCCGGCTAATTGTCACGCGAGAAAGGAGCCGGCAATTAATACACTTCCGCGCGGCGATGATAAAGCCGACGCGCCGCCGCACGCAATTTCGACTGCACGCCGGCCTTTTACGAGATTACGTCGGGGCTAATTTGTCGCGGCGTCGCGCGGCGAGAGCGACGCGAAAGCGTGTCGGTGCTCCGGGAGTTTTTCGCGATACGCGACGGGATCGCTTTTGCGAGGGAAGGTGTCGAACTGGTTTGCTTGTCTTTTTTTTCGTTTTTTTTTTTTTTGTTTGAAGGTGAATCTGTGCGCGGCGTTTGTCGGTATCGATAAGTGCATTTTCTGCGTTTTATAAACGATTGAGCACTGAGTCAGCTAGAAGTTCCTGGTTTCATCCGGAAAGTATTTGTAGGAAAACGTTTGTTAAGCGATTAGGAGTTAAATTGCAAATTAATTTTCGTGGAATCGCAATGGTAAAATCTACGCTAAATTTCGATGTTTTTTTTCAACGTGATTGGCGATTTAATTATAATTAAAATCGGCAAGGTGTGGTTTGTACACATAAGGATTATGCACATATTAATTGTGCACAATTTAGCATAGCTCGATATATCTA
>JAWWEM010009862.1:0-26104 GCA_035582935.1 Ormyrus thymus | reverse complement strand
CAGGATAGTGCAAGTTTGTCCTTCGATTACGATAGAGTATACTAATTTTTAATGAGATATTTTTCTCAGTGTATATAATAACACTATTAATCCGATTTTTATTCATCAGGTCACCAACAACGCCGCTTTCGCAGAAATAACTAAGTACACTCCAGCCACTCGACTCGTCTCTCAATATTTCCCAGCGGCGCAGAAGCTGATAAACTGTCGTTCGCAAACCTTCGGAGCGTAAAAAATGGAAAATCGCGAATTAAAAAGCGAGGCTTCGAAAAGCCACCCCCTCCCCCCTCCCACCATCCCGTCGATCGGAGATACTCGCGCGAAAATTCGCTTTTTCAGGCTCGATTGGCCGGCTAATCGAATCTGGCCGGGCGATTCTTCGCGCGTCCGCCACACCGGAAGTGCTTTCTTTGAAAAACGCTCCGCGCGCGCGCGCGCGGGCTTCCCTTTTTGCCGGCGGCGGTGAATTCTTTTTCTGCGCCGCGGCTTTTTGTTTCGCTTCTTGCGCACGAGTCGTTGTGTTTTTTTTTTTAGGGGAGGGAGGAGGGGACTTGCGGGAGATCGCGCGGTTCTGTCCGATCGTTTATGATTAATGGAATACGCATAATGCGTTTGTGGCCATTGAAATCTCGCCGCGGGAATCGAAGGGGAATGGATGAATGAATACATCTGTATTCGCGCGACTCATGCTTTTAATAATGATGGGTGAATAATTGATGCGTTGGTCGAGTTTTCTGTTAAATGTTAACAACGAACTCGGATTATTATCGCGCGGTGGGAAGACTTTAACTTTTAACGACGAATAATAAGTGTAAAAGAAAATAAATATGCTCTCCGGAGGATCGATTTGAGCCAGATATATAAAAATAAATATTTGTTTTTATAAATGTGTGCATTTGAAAGGATGTATGTATGAACGGAATCATAAAATAACTGAGTATTTATTATTTTAGGTGGATTTTACAAATATAATATTGTATTACTTTTGTTTCGCTTATTGAAAAGTACAGTTTTTTTTTTTTTTCAAACACCATTAACGTTCGTACAACGTTTTCATATTTAATGTTCGCCGGCTTACTTTTTGTATGCTCACATTAACAGAAAATTTAAAAACCTGTATTTCTTATTTACCACTATAATAGAAACCTACCACTCCGAAGAAACGCCGTGCGACTTCTCGCAAAAAGGATCGATAGGTCCGCCGTAACGAATCCCACCGAGTCCGCAGCTTTTTTCATCCCTCCGAACGTCGACCGGGGCCAGAAGCAACTACACGGCCGATGAATTACAAGATAGACGGCGCATATCTCGCGGTCGAGAGTTTTATTGCCCCTCGTCGGGTCTCTAATACAATTTATTTCCGCGCGAACTTTTCTGCTCTAGGCGGCGAGCTCCCGCTTCCTTTTAATGCGGGCCGCCGAGGGGGAAAATTGGAATGCGCGCGATTCCGCCTTAGGCGTAGCTGCATTTTTAACGAAGCCCCGAAAGAGCGCTTCGATTGGATCCGCTCCGACGACGGGGAGGCGAATTACTGACGCGAAAATTGAAACATTGATAAAAGTTTCTACCTTGGGGGATGGCGAAACATTTTTTTTCTTTTTTTTTTTGCGGTGTAGTTGCTGTTCCTTTTTCAATTTTGTAAAAAAAGCGGATTTTCCAGACGGTGGCGTTTTCTTTGTGACGCATTCGGTATTTGAGCCGGTGGAGAGAACGAGCGACGAAGTGGAATTTTTGTTCGCGGATCAGTTTTGCGGGGGGAATTTAAAACGATCCTGGTGCTTTTCTATTTTGGATTTTTTTTTCGGAAAAAAGAGTAAAGTTTGTGAAATTTTATTTCGAGGTGATCGATATTTCAAATATTTAAATAATTTCCGACCCCATTTATTCTCTTATCGTAAAACAAAGATTTTCGTATCGATTACAGTACTAAAAAAAGTTTTCGTAAAAGGGCCGTTAATGAAAAAACTTCTCAGAACTACTCAACTACCAATTTTGCCTAAAACTGTATATTACACGCCTATTGAACTCTGCTTAACCCAGCCGTTTCACCTCCGCGGAACGAACAAACGCGCTCGCGTCTCAAGCGAAACAAACAATCAGCCCCTGAAAACAAGCGAATCGGCATCTTCCCGGCGAGATCAAGTCGAAAGAAGGAGCGGTAAACAGCGGATTGGAGCCCAAAGGGGGCCGCCGAATAAAGGGTAAGCAAATTGCAGGCGCAGCGAAAATATAGACAGCCGCGGGAAGAGAGAGAGAGAGAAAAGGCAAAGATCTATATACGTCTAGCAAGTCTATTGTTCTTAGAAGCTCGCAGATGCTTGTAAATGCGTAATCAAAGGGCCTTTGCTCCCAAGTGCGCAATGTACACCGGCTTTTCCTGCGAATCGCGCTGGATTTTAAATAAGGCAATTACCGGACCGGCTTGTCTAAGCGGCATTTGACGGCGAATGTTATTGCGCTTTTGCGATTTCTTGAGGGCTGGTTTTGTCTCGGGTTTTGTAGGTGAAGAAAGTGAGCTCGGGCTTGTTAGGCTGCTTGCCGAGGAAACTTTCGGGTTGATAGCTTTTTTTTGTTAGTTGATGTAAATGGCAGAGCAATTTGCGATGGAAGGGCTTTTAATATTTTTTGAAAGTATAGTGCAGATATGGTTCAGACAAGTTTGTGTTTTTAATTCGACGAAGACAAAAGTTTTACGAAAAACAAATATATATTATGTCCAACTATTAGAGCGATCTTTTTGCGATAGAAATGAGTTATTTGTAAAAGATTGTAAATTAAAAATAACACTCATTTGATGCCCGCCATTAAACTGATTCATAAATTGTTAATGAAATTTCATTAATTTATCATTATTTCACAATGTTAACGCAGATCATTAATATTAATAACCTTAAATAACATTTACATTCACCGGCGGATCAGTAATATGTAAATACAGGTCTAACATGCAAAATCACTTTAACGAAATGATTTTGTAAGCAGCGCCGAAACGAGCTTTTCATTGCGCTTATTAAAAGCGGGGAAAATCAATTAATAGGGGAAGCATGAAAAATTTCGCTCCCTGAAAAAAAAGCGTCTTTCCAACCGTGCCGAGGTAATTTAATACGGTATTTACGGAGGAAAGTCTCCTCGGTACACCACGTTAAGCGTATAAATAACTCGCTCTGCTCCACCGGATATTGGAAAATAAATAACGAAATGATACACTCGGCGAGGAGCCCTTAATGTTTGCTTAGTGCCTCTTCTGACAGGGGCTTTTTTGCAGAAAGTGCACGTCGGTAATTGCTTTTCAATGATTCCGGCGGGTTTCAATTTGCGGCGGATCGGGAGGGCTGGAAGTAAAAGTTTGTAAACTAGGTGGGGAAATTTTGTGAATTACGTTGGCTGTCGTGTCAAATTTTGCTTTGTTTGGGTGAAAAATTTAGAATGAAAATGTGGCTTTCAATCAAGGAAGTTGGATTTAAAATAGTAATAAATTAATTTTTAATAATTCTTGTATGAAAGAACAATGTAAACTTATACAATTAGATGTTATATTTTGCGCAAAAAATGGTTATCTTAACAATGATATGGCTGCTTAGTTCTCTAATACAATCTTACAAGTTTAAAAAACGTTAAGGTTAGCATTATCAATACTATTATCATTCATCATCAACAATAATGTCAAGATTTTAACTGAAATAACTATACAGAGATTTTTGGATGTATTATTTTCGTTCCGGTGAATCGTAGACAGATCTGTTTTTCTAATTTTGTGACTCCTAACCATCTGAAAATACATTACGAACGAACATTTTGCAGGAAGTCAGCATTTCCAAACCTCTGTAACAAAACCATTCCGCGCCCCAGTATACAAAACCCCAATAAAAAGAAAAAACGGCTCTGTCTACGCGGAAAAACCGAATTCGTGCAGATCTCGGGCCCTCCGCGCGCATCGAAAAGAAACTAGTCGGATCGATAAACAGCCCGGGCGGGACCATAAAGCAGCGATGAGGCCGAAAAATTTCGCGCTCCGAACAAGACGCGAGCGGCGCTTTTTCGCCGGCAACGACACGCCGGAGGCGAATAAACCCGGTCTCTGCGCCGCGCGGCGTCAAAAAGAAAAAAAATAAAAAAAATGCCCGCCGCTGCCGCGCGGTTATTTAGTTTCGCCGAGTGTGCACGGGGAAATGTTTTTGTTCAAGGCGGAAAATTAGGCAGCCGAGCCGAGCTCGAAGCTGGAGGTAATTCAGCTGGAAATTGGACGCGAATCGGGCGCAAGAAGTTGCCTTTTTCGGCCTTTGCTTCGGTTTTGCTGCGAGAATTCTTCATTTGCATACTTTTCGAATGAAATTTGATTTACGGTGGTAGTGCCAGGTAACATATTGGAGAGTAATATTAATTGAGCGCAAATTAAAGCATTTCAGTGATGCATCAGAATTTTAGAATAATTTTCAATTCAATGTTCAGTAACTTATTTATATTAGTGATAAGTATGCAAAAATTAAGCTTCATAAATTGCATCCACCTTTTAAGTTTGGTTAAAACAAGTGATAGATACGTTTCTAAATATTCAGTTTAAGTAATTAAATTTTTGTAATATGTATAGACTTTGTATTAGCTACATTTATTCATTCATCGTTAATTTGCATCTCAATTTTTGAAAGACGAAAAGTTTCGACAAACTAACAAATTATTAATACTGATGGCTCAAGATTCTTGACTATTCAGCGAGTGCCAAAAATTGGCTTCAATTAATACACATCAACCAGTCCAGACGCCTTCAGTCATCTTACGACATATACAAAATACGTTAATTATCAATCAAAAATTTAGTCAAACTTGAATTAAAATTCACAGGTAACTTTGCACGCGAAACCACCAACACAATCTCTCCCACTTTGTCTCGAAATAAAGACCACCTCTCACCATGAATAATCAAAAAAGCATCAGCAGCGCCCTCGAAATTTCGTGCGGCGGCGCCTCGCGGCGATTTTATTATCAATGCGGCACGTAAAACCATAAAGACCGGAGCGTATATACGTACGGGGCAGACGTGCGCAGCTGGTCGGCGCGTGAGAACCATCCACGCGCCGATATATATTTTTCCGATCGCACGGAGCGGCCTAAGGTCTTTTTGATTATTCGTGCTTTTCGTGCGGACTCGAGGACGCCTTCTTTTGAGCATTTGTGTGTATCCGCGAGTTTTTTAGGGAATTTTTTAGGGGACGCAGATGCTCGCGGCTACGTAAACGAAAGTACACTTTTGTTCGGAGGCTGTATCGGAGATAAACGTAATAGAATGCTGGAAAACAATGGAAGGCATACCAAGTTTGAATTTTAGATGTTCAGTTTGATTTAGAGGCAGCGGCGGAAGTTTTGAATTAGAATAAATTTAGAATGCATGTATAAAGAATTTTATGGAATGCATTTTCTGCGATTCAAAAAATGGGTTCCCGACAAATGGATTCCTGGAAATGGCTTGTTCAAAATGAAAATTCTCGAAAGTTCGAATGAAAAGTATAAAAAATCTCTTACATTTTTCCCAGACGAAAATAACGCCCAATCCATCTTAGCCATCAATAACAAGCAACCTTTACCATGTCAAACGCACCAACTCATTCCCTTAAAAAACCGCTAAATCACAGTCCAAAAGTCCCTCAAAAAAAAAAAAAAAAAAAAGACGAAACCAGCCGCTAAAAGCACGCTCCTTCGTGCGCGTCTCGCTCGAGAGCTCGGGCGCAGCAATAGTCAAAGACGTACTGCAGCTAAACCCGTCAGCGGCCAGGCTCGAACTGCAAGACCGATCGAAGAGGCTTACAGGCGAAAAAAGCAGCGGAGTCGTTTCCGCGGCGCGACTCTCCGGCCGGCAATAAAGATAGCTCATGCAAATTTCGAGGGCATATTTTCCGCGCTAATCGCCCCAGCCGTTCAGCGGCAGTCCGATCGCTCTCTCTTTCTCTCTCTCTCTCTCTCTTTCTCTCTCCTTTTCTCTCCCGCCCCTTTATGTATACGAGCTGCGTGCGCCCGACGACGCGACCCTTTGTGCATTATGCAGCCTTTGGAATTAGTGTCCGGCTCCTTTGTCGGGCCGGAGCTCGGGCTTTGTAAGGTGTCGGAATTTGTTGCTGCTTGTTTTTGCGGCGAGCTCGCTGGCGTTAAATGATTGGAGCTTTTGATAAAGGGCGGCGGGTGATTTTTCTGGATAAAAGGGGGGCAGTTAGTTGGGTGGGGTTTCGTTCTGATGGGTTGGAAAATGTGTTCTTTTGAATTGAAATTCTTTTGTTTTGAAGAGGCAGTTTTTTTCCTTTTATCATAGTGGAGTGTCAAAAAGATTTGATTTCACCGTCCAACAGACTGGTATGATTTTATATGTCATTTGCAAACAAAGGATTTCGTTTGAAAACATCGCATTATAACAGATATCAAAATTCGTCATTTTCATTGTTGAAATTTTCGGCACCCCTTTCAACTTTCATCAATAGTATTTCGAAGATTTCAATTTCTCAAGGGTAAAAGAAAGCGTCGCCTCTTAGGGCACTTCCTCGCACAAAAGATTCCCAGTCGGGCAGAAGAGTTGCCAGTCGACACGCAGTCGAAAAATTGCCACCGAAAAATCCAATACTCCGAAAAACTCCTCATTTTCCGCGCAATTTCTTCGAGCGCTTTTAAAGCATCTCCTCGCGGCCCCGAGGAGAAAGTCCTCGGAATTCTAATATAAACCAGCGCGCAAAGTAAAAGAACCCATCGATCTCCTCTCGGCAATCGTCAATCCGGACCTGCCCCATCCATTACAATAATTACCAATAAGCATGGCTCTCCCCGGTTTTTTTTTTTTTTTTTTCATCAAACGCGAAGCATTTTTCGGCAAGATTTTTCGCCGAGTACCCGCCGGCGGCTAATTACGAGGGCGGGCTCGTTTTATCCCGGCCGGGGGAATATTACGCCCCGCCGCGCAGCTTCCGAGGATGAATGTTTTATGGGGCCGGGATTATCACTCGCGGCGATTAGCGGGAGATTTTGCGCGGCGCTGCTCCGGCTTCTTTCGAGCCGCTCGCGCGTTCAAGCGGTCCCGTGGCCCGCGTGAGGTGCCGACCTCGTTCGAGGGGGGGAAAAACCGCTTTTGGGACGCGAGGCGCGGGACTTCTTGCCGAGAATTCAGTCGCTTGTTCTTTCGAGATATTCTTTTGGTTAATGGAGCGCAGGCAGCTGATATCGCGAGACAATCGCTGGGTGGAGCAGATTCGAGGCGCGTTGTTACAGAATAAGAAAGAATGTTAGTAGAGGTAATACAATGTTAGCAGAGGAAGTTTTCTTCTTGTAAATTCGAAAGCTCGATTTAGACAAACTTTTAAAATTAATATAAACAAAATTTCTAGCTACTGTTAAAAAATCGCACGAAACTTTTCATGAATAAATTACCTTCACGCTTTAGCAAAATAATGGTTACTTGCATATCAATTGAGGCTTTACATGTTTTACTTACAGTTAGGATAACTTCCTAAAGCAAATTGATACACTGACAGATAACTCACCTGAAACAGAAAAAAAATCGTTTGTTAGTTCCATCAATTTCTATATAAATACAGAATACGTCTGTGCAGAATACACATTCATCGCAAAAAATTTTAATGCTTTGCAGTCAATAACGCAAATCTGCAACGAATCGTAAATAGAGTATCATAACAGTCCCGCTGAATTGATTTTGAAACTCCGGATCCCTCGGGCACCAAATTCCAAAAAGCACTCCCAAAACCATCGAATTAATATTTCACAATGATAAATTGGTCGATATCCTTCGCAACTCAGGGGAGAATCGAGTAGTACCGGAAGAATTATTCGCTCCTGCAGTTCTCCTGGAGGGCTGTAATTAACGGCTCCGTCTCCGACTGCCGCCTCTCTTGTTTATTTATCCGGCGTTTCGCTTTGTGTCCCCCCTCCCGCCCTGCCCCCCTCCGTCAGACGTCCTCCGGAGTCTCCTCTTCTTTCCGGCGAGGAGCTTCGTGGATTACTGCGATACCGGCTGAATAATGAATCTTTAATTAGCCGGCATTGTCGAGTTAGTTAGCGAGCGAACGCTTCCGGGATTTGAAGAGCTTCGCCGGGTCAAAGAGTCGCGAGAGATCCTCTATCTTTTGTGCGAGGGTCTAAATTAATCGTCCGGTCGACTACTTACGCGGTTTAATTGGAAACGCCTCGGGAAATGGAAAATAAAATGTATGCGGTGGAAAGGGTGCGTTGTAGTCGAGAGGGGAAGTTTTAGAGATGGGTAAGAAAGGTAGTTCTCCGGAAGTAGGGTAAGAAGTAACGTCACTTTAAAATATTAGAAAGCGAAGTTTCTCTAACCTTAAAAAATCAGCTTGACACTACCTCGAAGCTTAGCTTTTCCGACTTCCAGCCGCGGAGAGCTTTGAAAATTAACCGAGGCGTGTAAGAAGGCCGTATTGCACAATGTCGCGGAAAAAGCGTTATCTTGTTAAGCTTTTTGCGGCGCGCGACCAGAATTGAAAAGCGAGTTATGCGGAGTCGTTTTTATCGGGGCAAAAAGCGCATAACAAAGAAATCGCGGGGAAGAAACTGGTCGATTTCTCTCTCTCTCTCTCTCTCTCTCCGCTCATTCGGCGAACAAACGCTTTTGTCGAAGGGACCTTTCAGCGGCGTGAAAAGGACGGACAAATAGACAAATACGTCGATTCGCGGCCCGGTCGCTGTAAATTTAAGAAGCTTCGCTCGATATTTTTATATTAAACATCGTCGGGAAAATAAGTCGATAGGTTGTTTTGATAGAGGAGCTCGTTAGCTGAAACGATTTTCGAGAAAGGCAATAATGTCGTTTTTGTTCAGGGGAAGATTATTGAGTTTCATTACTTTAATAGACATTTTTTTTTCTTGACGTACGATATAAAAGAGCTTTCAGATTGGTGGTCGTTGAAGCTTTTAGATTAATATTATTGAAACGAGTAAATAAAATAGATAACCAGATGCGATGATATAATTAATAATTGTCTGTCTTCTTTCATCAGATCATTTGAAATTTTCAGGATTAATAGTTTATTTTTAAGACTACTCTATAATCATTAAATCTCTTCTGTTAAATGCCGTCAGAATTTCCACTAAAAGCTTTAAATTTTCTGCTGTTAAATCGTCCTTTTTTCTGACAATACTATTTCGAGCAGCCACGCGTCGCGCTCTGCAAGGAACAAATACATATTCAAAAGCCCAAGAACGTCGATGCGAGTTTAACGATCCTCTGCTACTCTCATTTCCCAAGTCTCGATCTCCCCCGAAGCAGGAGGAAAAGCAGAAAATTCACGCAGGACGAAAATCAAAGAAAGCTCTCCGGCTTTCTCCGTCTCTTTATTCATTCATCGTCAGCGTCCTTTCAGTGGCATCATTAGCGGAGCTGTCTCTCTCTCTCTCTCTCTCTCTCTCTCTCTCTCTCTCTCTCTCTCGATTAAAGGCTCTCTCCCCGTCTATTCAATTACGCCGCAGAGTCTCGACGGGATCCTCTCTCCTGCAGGACAATTAATCGAAGGCGCGGAAAAGCTCGAAGGAAGAAGCGGTAGATTCCGTCGAGACAAAGTCCGGCCATTGTACAGTTTAGGGAGGTATTGTTGAACGAACCAGCAGCGCCAGCAGTTGGGAGGGAGACTTGGGAGGAAACGTTTGGGGTCAGGGGCCGAAGTGCTTAGCGCGGAAGATGACAAATGCTCGCTTTAATTGTCTGCTCGGGGTTCTAAATATTTTAGTTACACAATTACTTAACGCGCGGCGAAGTTCACCCTCCCTCCTCCTCCTCCCAAGTCGGGCTGACAAAATCAGGGGAATCGCGAGCCTGGAAATAATTGCCTCGGCGTAATACCTGTCTGAGACGGCGAATTCTAGGGGATTAAGCCCTGTAACGGAAAGTCCGATCGAAACTTATGAACCGTAAGTGTGATACTCTCTACTCGTTGCATTAGAGTCGATTCGTTCGCTCGCTCCCCACATCGTTGCTTCCTGCTACTTGGGGACTCCGCCGTGGGCTTAAGTCGGCCGCCTCGTCCGTCGTAACAAATTGTCCCGGGGATTTTCCGGGGAAACTTGTTTGCAGGTCTGCAATTGTCCTCGGGAACTTCTCTTTTACTTAGACGCGTAAATTTTTTAACGCTACTCGCGGGGAGTTTCGACAAGTCGAGCGTGAAGGGAAACGAAACGTCGGCCGGTGTGTTCGCGTGTATATACGGAGGCTTTCGCCTGTGGCAAAGAGTTTCGGGTCAAGTTTCCACTACAGCAACTCCTTCCGATCGTCGAAATAATGAGTTAAAGCCGACTCGGTAATAAGCTACTTGACCCCAAGTAAAATATCAATCGGTCTCGACTCCCTGATTGCTTCTCCTCTGCGTCGCTAACGAGCTCTGCATGTTAATTAAGTCCCGCTTATTTCCCGGCCGATCCGCCATCGATTTTTCCAGATGTACCTTCCCCGAGGGGATTGGAAAAAGCAGCAGCTGCCAGCTGATCGGAACGCGGATCCGGGAGAAGGTGTCCGGGCTTTTGAAAATCGCGCGAGATAAATGGACTCGAGCAGTGTTATTTCTGCGCGAATATATCGACGCCAACGAGTGGCAACTTCGCCGCGGATTATCGTATTTTTCGAAATTACCATTTGGACGTCTGCTCGAGCCGACTGTTCGGGCGCTGATAAAATTCGCGCCTCGGAATCGTCCTGTTTTACATATTAAAATCGGTAGCTCGTAAACGCGCCGATGAATGATGCAAAACAAAAAATAAAAAACACTCTACTTGAGTCGTAAAAAGTTTTATTCTTCCGGGGGTGACGGTTATCTGCTGCTAGAGGACGTGTATGTGTTTATAAAAATCTTCGCACGCAGTAAAGGAACAAAACTAGATTCTCTATGATACGTTAGGAAATAAAATAACGGTTACTGGAAAAAGAGAAAAAACAAGTTTTATTGGAGGACTGCGGCGGAATAAAATATTTTTGGGTAAAAAAACAATATGACCAAGGGTTAAGTGTGAAATGTCGGGTTTAAAAGTTGTTTAAAAATGCTCGTGCAAAAATTGCAGCTCATGCGGGACATTTGTATTTTATGAAATTCACTTCTGTTTTTGAAAGGACGCAGTGACATACATTTGTATTTGGTTTGCGGTACTTTTCTATCGAATGCTTGTTTTTTTGGAACAAAAGAAATTTATATTGCAGTGTGTGTTACGTCAGCGCAAGGACAAAAGTTGCATAAGAGTTATTCTTTGGTCAAAAACATCCTGAAAAGTATATATGCTTCGGAATTTTCATCACCGGACCCCAATTACATACATAATTGTATTCATCTTTGTTTATTCATCTGGGGGAAAATAATGTTTACGAAAACTAAAGTATCTAAAACTACCTAAGGTGACCGAATGAATCCGCATTCATTCTAGAAAAAAGAGTGAAAGAAACAGAATAAGCAAGACAAAATTTCCAATATTAAACTTGTTCCTCCATAAACCCAACGGATATATAAGATTCCTTAAACCTAAAACTCACCTTGCTGCCTTTACTCTTGGTCCGATGTCCAGTATTGGCCTTGGGGTTCTCGACGCAGGCATTGGCAACGACGTGCTCCGGCGTCGCTGGATTCTTGGGCTTCTCCCTCGGCGGCAGAGAGTTGCCCCTGGGCTTGTGCGGATAGTGCTGCTGGGGCGGCAGCCTGGCGTAGTGCGCGGGCGAGTGGTGCCTCTTCTCCTTGGCCGCCGCTCCAGGTGACGGGTGCGGCTGCACCTGATTCTGATGCTGCTGCGGCTTCTGTTTCTCGTGGCAGCGGCAGACGGGCCCAGCGGCGGCCACGGACCCGCCACCGCCGCCGCCGGAGGTTGAGGCCCCTCCGCTCAGGGCCGCCGCAGTCAGCTTGCTGGCATAATAGTACATCGCGCACATTGATACGCTGTGGGCTCAACTGCACGGCCGGTCCGCCGCCTCACTCCGCTCATCACTGAAGCCGCCGATGACTCTCGGTGCCTCCTTAGGCCTCACTCGAACCCGCGAGATGAACGAGGGCTTCCTCCGTCAGCTGATCGATGCGCCGTCGATTGAGGATGTCGATCGAGCGCCAACCGAGGTTCCAGGTATCAAAGGACCGACGAATAAATTCTTCAATTTCAAAAACTTTACCCTCAGACTCGCTGGGCGAGCTTTTTATCTTCTATTCATTCGCCGGTAAGCCGCTCCTCTTTCCCTAGTTCCGACGCGCGCTGTTTTAGCGCCGCGGGATCTGCTTAGGCCGCTCTCTGGCTTGCAAAGTTACCGCCGACGCTGAGGGAGAGAAGAGAGGAAGATGATCGATTGGGAATTTTAAAAGGAACCCAGCCGTGGAAAGACTAAAAGGGGATATGAATGGCGCGCTCTCCAAGTTTCCTGCGCGCTTTTATCCCTCGCTTTTTCAGGAGCTTTCTCTCCGCTCCTCGAAATCATTATTTATTAGCGGTCGATTAAAAATTCAAAACAGGACATTTCCTGCTCGCTCGTCCGGGAAAATGTGTTACGATCCTCGAGTTAAAGAATTATTTACGGAAGTGAAAAAAAAAAGACGAGGATTCCAGCGTTTGAAGGCGCAGTTGAAAGATACGCGCGCAGATGAAAACTTCTGGTCCGCGGGATTTACGAGGGACCATACGTGCGCGGTAAAAATTCCGCGATGATCGTAAAACCTTACGTGCATCAGGAATGTTTGGCTTTTGCTGGGGGGGGGGGGGGGATAACAACTTTCGACACACCCATTGTCTAACACCCCCCTCTCTCCAACTAAATTTTTAAATATTAAATTGAGAGGCTGTTTTGTTTGCTTTGGAGACGCGTCGCGAGCTTAATACCCCTTTTGGGGTTTATTTATGGTAGTTTAATTTGTAGCTGTATCATTATTTGTGATAAGGTTTACACCTTTTTTATTAAACGATAGGGTATAAAAATATTTTTTTAGGTCAGCAAAGTTTTTCATGGTGTTTCGCAGTGGCAGTTAAATTTCATCTCAAGTTGATAAAAATATTTATTAAAAATTACTAATAAAATAAATGACGTTAGAAAGTTATTAAAAATAAATAATGTATAGACACTCTAAATAAAACATTTTTTTGCAAAAAATGCGTCTTCCTTATTATGAAAAACCTTAACTTATATTTCACAGATGCAAAGAGCAAGTAAATGTGAATTTCAAGTGGAAGATTGAGTAAATGCAAGCTCTCCTTTTCCTTTACGTATGTTCAACGATCTCTTTACCGTGGAAAAATAAAGTTTAAAGTAGCTATAGCAATTAAGTCTTAACAAGTCATTTTTCCTTTAAAGCCTGAACGGCGTTTAAATTGCCCGGGAAGGAAAAAATATCATAATTCCAAGCAAGCTCGAGCACAAAGCAACGCATACACAAGCTCACAAAAGGAGCTCCCTTCCCTCCTCTCCCAAGACACTCGATTCCGCAGCCCTGCACACTCGAGAGCCTAATCGGAAAGTCAATAACGCGGCAATCAGTTCCCTCAAAAGAAACCCATTCTCGTAAACGTTCCTCCCAACCCTCACCCGAAATGCAAACCCGAGATATAAACGCGTAAATTCGCGTAGCGAGAGCTTTTAATGCGTCCCCCGGCCGCGATTCGTCCGACTTTTATAGACAGGAGGAGGCCGCGCGAGATTTACGAGGGCCGTTTTAAAAAAAAAAAACTAGCAGGAAGCGCCCTCTAGCGTTGGGCGCAGGTCGCGGAACGTGTTTCGAGCCTCCTTAACGACCAGGCCACCTTTTGTCCGCCCGCCGTTTTACGTCTTCCTACGTTCCTTTTGATGCCCGACTCTTTTATTGGACGCGTTGGGCTTAGGGTTGCGGGAATAAGAGTCAATTTGCTGGCATGCTAAGAGCCGGATTATTTACTGTTTGCTGCTTCTTTCGGCTGGAGGGTGGAAGAATGGAGTGGATCAGTTTCGGGAAGTGGCTTTGGTAAATAGTGTGTAGGGTTTTGAGACTTTGTAAATGGGGGATTGAAAGTAAATAAAGAGAAGATAATTGGATCATATTAATTTGGGAGTTGTTTATTGCGATAGGATCTTAGTCGTCGTTTGAACGTTGGAAAGTTAACATTTCATGCAAGTGAAAATATTTTTGAGTTGAAATATATTACAAAATTAACGCGCAAAGATTTATTAATTTTTCGTAGCATCCGACACTCTGTGTTTTTAAATATTTGTTTGATAAATCCAAGTGACCTAATTTTCTTCGCGATTCAGAAATAAAACCGTTCTTTTGAAGAAAAATTGACTTGATAAGAAATGCTTTGAAAATTATTGATGCTGGATTTGAAACTTTACTTCGAGAAAGAAGAATCAAACATCAGAATGTTTTTCGCCAATGAGAGCAATTCATTCTCCAAAGCTCTTTTTTTCTTGTCGCCTCCATTCTCGACTTTCACCGTTCCTTTTTCTACAAATAAATTAAAGTCGAGAACTCCGCCGACAAAGAGAAATTCTTGCTCGGCATAATGATTTCATAACAAAGCAGATTCGTGAAAAAAATCGCAGATCCAAATACTCCCTCCTGAAAGGCCATTCAAGTTGGCGGAAAATCGCGTTATTACAAAGGAATCGTTTTTCCCGGAGGGTTGCGAGCACATAAACCCGGTCTATCCATACTCCCCGCGGAAGCGATAACTCTTTCGACTTACGAAAATGAAAGAAAATCCTTTCAGCGACGCGGGAAACGCGCGGGAAAAAGGCCCGGGAAAATTCAATCGCAAAAGTCCCCCCCCCAGCTATTCTTCCAGACTAGGAATTTAGTGTGCGAAAAACTAGCGATGTACTGATTATCAGTAAATTACCGTCGTATATCTCGGAGCCCGCGAAATCTCCGCTCTTTTTATCCCCGGGAGCTGCTTTTACGACTTTAAGCTCCGGTCTGCGATTACTCTCTCCCGGCTGGCGCATAAATTTTCGGTTAGTTAGCTTGAAAAAGGGAGAGGGGGTGGAAGGGCGGCAGATTATTTTTTTAAGGCTGCGCGAAAATACGCACATCGACGCGGAATATCTAATGATGGAGTTATGCGGGGATATTATTGTAGAGCTCGGCATGAAATTGTTTGGGCTGGGAGAAGCTGTGATGTACTTTCTTCCGAGATGAGATCGAAATTACAGAAGAGCTGTTTCATGAGGCTAAAGCTTGAAAGGGATTTGCTTTTTCGGGATAATAACTTGTTTTCCGAGTGCGCGAGAGAACATGTATTTAAGACTTTAATACAGTCTTCTTCTTAATAAAGATAAAACTGCTTTTGCCCTTATCGCTCTTTGTATAGTGCCAACTGATAATACCAAGCTCACGTAAATTTGCATTTAGTTCAGTACTTTTGTTTGCGCAGTGATATTATGTTAATAAGTGCATTTAATGTAGCAAATCGATACGATAGGATTCAAAGTTGGATAATTTTAATTAATAATTTATACTGATTTTACAGTTTATGCGAAAGTTCGATAATATTAATTAATAATTTATTTTAATGTTACAGTATATCTTAAAAGCTTTACAAAATATGAAGATTGATATAAACGCTAATTACTCCGTTATTAGATTTTTTTCATAAAAATTTGTTGGGCGTTAAAACTTTTGTGATGTACTTTCCGGTAATAAAGTTAAAATTATAAAGCTTTCTCATTTACGTCGAGGCCATTATTCTTTGGCATGTACGTAACCTGCATTTACTTTATTTTAATTGCAAACAGAATTTCGTTTTATAATATTTATCTTAATACTATGAGCACGTAACGATAGTAACAATATTACAGCACATTAAAGGGAATGTCGTTATAAATTTATAAAATGTCGAAAAAAATTTTGTGAATTATAAATGTCGGCATTTCCTGGTTGTGAACAACGAAGGTCGATGATTTTCGTATTACAAAATAAAATTATATTTTGGAATGAATACGATAGTATAATTTTATTGAAGTGTTTAATTATATTTCATGAATTTTTGATGCTCGTTATATTTGATTGGCTGTTAAATTTAACTGTGAATTAAAATTTAAATTAAGAGTGTAGAGAAAAGTTGAAATTAAAAACTTCAATAAATTTTTACCTATACTAATACAGCGGCGTTAAAATGATTTATCAATTAATTGGTATCAGTAATCTTTGAAATTTTAACTTTTATTGACCAAAGTTGATCTACTTTATTAAAAATTACTATCATTGTTTCACATTGTTTTTCACAATTAAAAATTGATTTAAATTTGATTGATTTCAATAACTTAAAAGAATGCCACATAGCAAGTCCAATTCTAATTTCACATCTCTTAGTCCAAAAGCAATTCATATTATCAATAAATACACAAAGCACCATCTCGTAAAACTCCCAAGGACTCTGAAAATTCTGGAACAACCATCAATCGGGTCAAAAATTCGGGCACCCCCTCCCTGCCCCCAATGAATAACCTCCTCGATATCGCTGATAGCCCCTTCCTTCGCCTCGTAAATCTCTTATCCGGACACAGAGGCGAAAGAACGAGCATTCCAGCTCGGTACGGCGAGCATAGGCGTCGAGCACTAATTAGTAAAATTGGGCGCAGGGCATATTTGCGATCGTGAGGCCGCGTATAAATGGGCGCGAATGCGCCGGTCGAAGGGATAATTATTACCGGTCGCCGGCCGCCGACTATTTCGATAATTAATTGATATTCATCGATCGGGCAGCGCCGCGAGCTTCGATATACTGCCCCGTTCCAGCCCTCCCCTGTTTTAACCACACATGTATCGAAGGGGCGAACGAGCCCCTGTTTCTCCGTAATTACGGGCTTTCGTGACGGGACTGCTGAACGCGCGATGAGCTGCAACCCGATGAATAAACTGATGGGGAGATCTTTTGTTGGGAGGGTGGGGGGAGGCTTTTTGGGCCTTTTCACCGGACAGGTTTCTGGGGTGAGGCACCGAGGTTTGGCTTAATAATTTCCGGCGGGTGTTTGAGTTTAATTGAGCGGAGTTTGAGAGAATCAAAGAAATTCATTACTTTGGGGTGAAAGCGAGGAGGGAATTGAGTCATTGATCCACTTGTTTTGGGCAGTTTGAAAAGGGAATTTTAAGAAGATTCCCATAATTTTCAGATTTTTATTGTTGTAATTAAATAAAACTGGTTAAAATATAAGGCAGTTAAAAACTTTAGGCTTTTTCAAAAGTTCTTTCATCTGCCTTCGGTTAAGGAAAAAATAATAGAAAAGTTTTTAGTATTGCATAAAAAGTTCCCTCGGTAGAGAAAAAGATTTTAACTTTAACAGGTAGTTTCTGGTTATGAATTCCAAAAAAACTCATACTTTGTTGAACATTTTTTCCTACTTTATGGACAGATAATAAGAACTCGTAATATTTTTTATGCACGTCGTTATAATTATTTAGATGATGAACTTATCTTCGCCATTTGCTCAGACTATCTATAAACAAGTTCCTAATTCATATAATTCTGCTAGATCGAAGCTGCTCGGCTCTATTAACAAAGCGAACGATCTCTTTTTTTCATAAACGTTTTCATTCGCACTTATAAAATAGGTTAAAAAAATTGTCAAAAACTCTAAACCACCCGTAAAAAGTCAATCAACCGCTTTTCACTTTATTCATATTCATGATGAATCGAGCTCCGGCAGCTAACACAGTTTTTGTCTATTTGCCCCTCTGCATTGTAACGAACATTTTAATTACCATTGTTCGAGCGGCAAAAGGCGCCGTCCCCCCGAAAATAATCGAGACCTGAAAAGAGCCCCGAAATAATTCGCGGATACGCTGAAAGAGCATCTCTCAAGTATTAAAAGGCCGGCTGGCAGCGCGCGTTTTAAGAGCGAACGAGCAACGAGCAATTAAAAAGTTATGTACACGCGGCCCCTCTTTGTCTTTGGCACTCTCGTGCACAATAAACACTTTCAATTGTTTTTTTTTTTTTTTCGAGCTCGATAAGTGCACGAGTTGGATATAATCGTTAGAGGACCGTCGAGTTTGCTCGACCGAATCGATGAGTTTTCACACTTTATTCGAGTGAAAAACGGGCGGGCATTCATTCGAGGAATTTTCGGGTTATTCGAGGCGCTCGTATTGACGCTGGCTTGATTTAATTATATTTCTGAATTTTAAATAAGATCTCTCAAATACCGATCGGGAGGGGATTTGTTTTAATTTCCTGCCGAAATGTATATTCTTGCTGAAATGTGTGGGAAGTTTAAACTGGTTATTATTATCTCGTTGAAATTTGTACAATCGGTTCGGAAAATTCCTAAAGAGCTGTCCGTATTTCAAATGCGAAAACATAAAAGCGCAGTTGATTATATCATTTTATAGCTCTTTTACATTGAGCTTTGTTTCGTTAATCCAATAAAGTACGAATACTATTTTTTATTTAAAACTGCAACGTTTTTTTGTGCTTTATTCAAATATACTAACAAGTATTAATTCGTACATTCTTTTTACTGTAATATTTTTTATCAATAATACCTACAATAAAACAATTCAAACCACTAACTTTAAATATAAATTACAAAACATCCATCCATTTTCCAAATTATTATTCTTCTCTAACACAATTATTTTTTCAAGGATGCTTGAAAATAAAAAAAACTCTTCGAACGTAGTCACAGTATAGCAGAAACGAAGATTGGCAATCGTTGATTAATCACCGCGTCCTCTCGAACTTGCTCTTCTCGATTTTGCGAGGAATTTCGAATTCGTCGGACAATTGAAACCGCAGTCGAAACCTCTTCGGAACTCCTTCCGCCTAACAAGACTGCCGGCGTCGGACGTTCCTGCGCTGCGTCGACTGCAACAACGGCGTAAGCAATCGGGCCGATATTCTCCGAATCATCAGTGACGGGAATTTTCGCGTGACTCATCAAAGGCTCAAAAGACCTTCTCTTTCACGGGTCACTTTAATTACTCGAGCTTCGAGTGCGAGCGGTAATGGCTCGCAGAGATAGAGAGAGAGAGAGAGAGAGAGAGAGAGAGAGAGAGAGAGTGAGATTGTTAAGAACATGTCGGTGGCGAGCCTTTGCGTTCGATGACATATCGAAAGGGTATCTAGCGGATTTACGAATAGCAGGATATGTGTGGTTTGCGAATTGTGGCTGAATGGGGGGAATTTAAAAAGAGGCCGAAACTGAGGCGAACATTTTATACCAACATTTTGAATTGAAAACTTATTGTAGTCTTTGGAATAAAATTAATGTTTTTTGGTTTAAATTTGATAATAGAAGGTTTAATTAGTATTAATTTATAATAAGTATTAATTTTACTTTAATCGGAGTATTAAATTTTTTAAGTTAAAGTTTAATTATGATCAAGAGTCTTCGTGGTTAGAGAATAACTTGAAATGAAGGTTTGAATTGTGGTTAGAATGTCAAATAGGAATCATTAATAAGGTAAAATTTTATCCAGGTAGCAGAGAATATAGCAAATAGTCAAAACAAACAGCGAGCCAGCGATAAATTTCGCGCAAACCTCATAAATACCCGAAGCAACATTCATTACACAGAAACCATATTTACCGAAAAAAGAGTCCCAAACGAAATCTTGCCTTTAAAGCATTAAACGAAACGAATCTCTTGCCCCATAAATCTCTCCCTCTCTCGACCCTCCCTCATAAATAATAACATTAATTCGGTCTTAAAAAGAAAAGGAGGTCAGCCAAAAAGGCGACAGGGGCCGGAACGCGGGAAGCGTAAATTAAAATTACATCCGCTTTAGCTCGTCGGCTCTCCTCCGCGAAATAAGAGCAGTGTGTTAGCTTCCAGCTCTCTGAAACTGAGCTCCGGGCTACCTCGTGTTTGTGCGACCCCTCCCCCCCCCCCCACCCCCTCCAGTCGGAGCCTGGCAAATAGCGACGAAGACAAATACGAGCTAAATGAGAAAAGAAATATAACTGGATGCGCCCTAATTGAAATTCATGAATTAGAGTCCGGTTTTTGTTCGCTCTTTTTGGCCGGAGTTTTTACTTCGTATGGGGTTATAGGTGCAGCTAATGGATGCGAGAGTTTCAAGTGAAACGAGTCGCGTTTAGTAAGACGAGATTAACTGGAAATGGTTTATGCGGTGAGCAAGTTTATTTGATTAAGTTTGAGAAGAACGACAAAGACGTCGCTGTCAAACAACAGCTATAGTATCACCAGGAAGCTCGACTGCTGCGAGCTGCGACATTAAGAAGGACAAAAATGCCAATATAATCAGAATCCACGATGCAGTCGGGTAGTCTCGCAAGGCTCGGCAAAAATGATTTAAATAAGCGACGTTAAATAAATTTCCACGGATGCATAGAGACATAATGAAGAGACGAGGAGCGAACGAGGAAGAGAGAGAGAAAGAGAGAAGCTGCGGCTGTGCGAGTGAATTATGGCCTAGTCCGTATAACAAGCACTTGCTTTCTATGGCAGAGCCACTCACTGCAACCCCAATGAAACTCGCGGCTTCTGCCTTTATCGAGTTTGACGATAATCACGTGAATTGCGTTGCCTTAACTAATTGCATCCGTCCCTTCTTTCTCGACTCCGTGGCGCGGATCTTCTTTTTTCCGTCCGCAGTGTTATACGTCAAATGGCAAACACTTAAATCAGTCGAAAGCTCGAGTGGAGTTTCCGCGCTGAACCCGATAAATTTTTTTTTTTTCGAGCCGGAATTTCGTCCTTAATTGCACGAGGCTTGAGGTTTTATGGATAACGTTTGTGAACAGCACTTTTGTAGGATAATACGAGGATTGTAGGGGAAGCATTACTTCTTCCGTTAATGGCAGGTCTTGTATTGAGAATTTGTTGGTAATTAGGTATCTATTATTTGATTATAATGAATATTTACTTTCCATTTAACATTCAAATTGAAGTGCCTCCGTTTCGAGCGCTTGCCTTTAAAATTCATTAAATTCAATTGCATATATCGCCTAGTTTTATTCATGGCCTCGACGAGATTCCAGCAATAAATACCAACGCAAACTAATTTCGCAAACTTTATATTAATTGACAATTCAATTAAGCACCTCCGCAGCTCCGTTTCCCCGCGAAACTCATTCCCCCCCTAAAAATAAGTAAACAAATCCAGGATGTCTACCGCTACGCGAATTTCAGCCCGCGCATTATCCGCAAAAAGCAACGTCTAAGGCGACAACTCTCGGCACGAATGAATAATAAATCAGGCTCGAGGATCGATCGGCGCATGCGCCTTTAAAAACGAATCAGCGAATATACGAGCGAGTTCAACAGTTCGCGCGTATGCTAATCTTCCTCGATTAGCATCGATCGCTGGAGCAAACAGCCCGGAGAGAGTTTGTCTTATGCCGATCGAGGAATTGTTGATGGATTTCGAAGCGACGGCTCGCCTTTTTTTTTTGTTGGCGCCGAGGCGCTTGATGGGGGGAGAGGACGCAGTCTAAACTTGGAGAGGAGGGACGCAATGGAGCTGGTGTTTGCTCGAGAACCGAGTATTTAACTGCGCGAGTCTCGTTTCGCGGTGCCGCTGCCTCGCGACAATGCTCCTGCTGCTGAAGAGGAGAACGCGATGCTTTGGATGGCCTGTTCAGATTAGTGTTTACGCCGTCTTGATGTGTCTTGTTTGAATGTGGGCTTGAGGAACGAAATTTTGGGTTAAATAATGCATGAACCGGCTTTTGACGGCGGGAAAAACGACTGAAGTTAAAGGAGAGGAAATGGCATTTATGACATTTCTTATTAATAAATTCTTTGGAGAATTTTGCAAAAGAAAAGAGATAGAGAATATTTTTATTTTTTGTCAGACCTGATATCTTACTTTTGTGTTTCTGTTTTATTTGTGATTTTTTTCTACATTTTCATTGCCTTATAATAGTTAAAAATTGGCCGCTTCTAAAAAAAAGTAGTATCTGAATAATTATATTACTTTATTATACTTCATCTCTAAATAATTTCATTTAAAGTTTTCCTTACATAAAATTCAGGAATACCTCGTAAATTATTTTTCCGCGTTAAAAAAGAATCTCATAACAAAACAACGGTACAATTAAGAATATTTCATAAATCTAAATATATAATTTACAAGAGGCGATACGATATAGAATTAATTACTGCTCTGAATGAACCGCGGCATTTAATGGTTAATGAAACGACGTTCGGAAAGCTCTTAGCCGCGTATGTGTAATTAAAGCAGAACAGCTTATTCCCCCGTTGCTCTGTTACACAATAATTTAACCTCGTCCCAGACCCGCCCGCCCAAAAACGCCGCCAAACACCAGACCCCCTTAGTACGGAGTTTACGAGCGGAAAAATTCCCAGTTCGTTATCGTCCGCTATTTGCCCTGATAAAGATCCCTTTGTGCCCTCGGCGAAAAATGTCCAAGACGTCGGGCGACCTCGTTAAACCGAGACGGCATAATAATGCGTAATACAAGACTTCTCGAGCACAGCTGCATTCTCATCTCTCCTTCCCTTTTATTACTCGGCACTTTTATTACTCTCATCCCTCATTTACCGAGCGGCTTTGACGAATAACGAAGCTCACCACCCTCAGCAGGCATCGGGAAACGGCAGCGGAGTGCCCGCTTACCCCCCCCCCCCCCCCCGCGCGGAGTATGGAAATCGAACGAAGCCCCGAGGGCAGGCGCGAGAGACCAAGTCGGACACGGGCAGGGTTTTCTTTATCTCGCCGAGGCGACCTCGAGCTTTTTTTACTTCCGACGTCTTCACGAGGAGTGGATTAGGAACGCCGGGGGCAAAAACGCCCTCGAGGAGCTTGATGCGATTTGTCGCGCGATGGATTCGATCGCGAGTGCAGAAAATTGCTGGATTCAATTCCGTTCGAAAAACTTGGCCAACAAACTTCTTTAGAGGACTAAGATACACTTTGCTTAAGGATGTGTTTTTTTTTTTTTTATTTTTTTACCAAATAGTAGAATTTCTTACGCTTTCCAGCAGTAACGTGAAGTAATATCAATATTTGCGCTGAAGTTGAGTTTGATTCAATAAATAAACGCTAACTTTTTCTCTTAGAATTTTTCAGAAGAGGTTTCAGTAAATAGTTCCATAATAATGTATGGACTCATCTTTTATATACGCAGAATTCAAGAGATACGTAATAAATTTTAAAAGCACGCGACATCCTCGATATGCGAAAATAGTCCGTCGTGCGTTTAGGCGCGCAGGCAGTTTCAATACTCGCAAGACGTGATTTTTGAATTCGTTCCGGCTGAATGGAAATCGCGAAGTTCCGAAGCTCTCATTGTGCGAAGTTTCCGCGCATTGTAAACAATTCAGTAGCGAGTTCTCGGAGGAGATGGCAGTTACTGCGTCTCGATTTGACAATGCAGAAAAATTCGCCGCCTCCTTCCATGCGAGCGAGTTGAATCGAAAAATTTTTTGAATAGCTCGCGAGGCACTTTCGTTTTTAAACAGTTTTATTTCTCGGTTACATTCTGAGAAGAATGCATCAAAGATCAGCATCTGTTTAATGAAGTTTTCGCAACAAATAAAGCCGCGCAATTTTCCATATCGTCCCGGCCGTAAAAAAGGGAGAATAATCGTAAAAGTCCGGATCGATGTCGAATGAAAAATGCGCGCGATTCAAATTCGAGGCTCGTATAACCCTCTCTGTCTCTCTCTCTCTCTCTCTCTGTCTCACGGCGCTCGTTCGATTTCTGTTTTTCTCGTCGACAGGCGCGGAAAGCCGGAGAGAAGAAGAGGAATAAGAACGCGAGTGACATTCCGAAGGCAACGTCGGGCAGAGAAAATGCAGCTGCGCAGGATAATCCCGTCTCTCTTCTGCCCGTTACGCCGCACTCTTTTTACTCCCTCAGCCGAGGTATATTACGATCCGCCCTTCTCGCGAGAGCTTCAGTGCCTTTTAATCGCGGGATAATTTTTTGCGCCCGGCTTTGGAGAAACAGTTTCGGATGATTTGAGGGGAAATAACGTTCGGGAGAGAGAGAGAGGCGTCGGGGAAGAGATTTTAATAACTTTACAGCTAGGCGTCTTCTACGGGGCTCCTCGCCGCCGCGCGTTTTTAACGTAATTGAATCGTGAATAAGAGGAGGCATTTTTCGTATTTTATTTATAAACCGGCAGAGCTTTTACGAAAATTAATAATAAAGCAAAAATTATTGTATGAAATTAATTTGTTTGGCGGGATGTGAAGAATTCTCTTTGTACCATTGATGTTTTTTTTAAAATAATTAAAGTAATTTTTATATGAAAAGAGATCAATTTGAAAATTTAAATTTTGTTTGAAATTTATTCGCGTGCGTAGTAAATATTTTAGCAATAACTAAGTGAATGATGAACACTTACACACAATATTCACAAAAATTTTTCAACAATTTCGATTAATAAAATGAATTTTTAAATAAAAACAATAATAGATCAGAAAACTTGTGCGCATAAATGACAAATAGGTACAAATATCTGAAATCGCCAATCCCAGCGAAAATTGATAAAAATACCTCGTCTAAATAGCGCTAATCTCGCAAAAATACGTAAATCTCCGTTAAAGCATTCAAAGATCCGTCGGGCGTTTCAGCCCGGCGTTTCCCAGTCCGGCTCAAGTTGTCGCTGTCTGGCCGGCATGTGGCGACCTCTCGAAAGGGCGAGTTTGCGAAAATTGCTTTCCCTCTCGTGCAGATAAGCCGCAGGAGGGAGAGAGAGAGAGGGGGGGGGGAGGGGGGAGAAAAAAAAGTTGCCCGCGAAGTTGGCAACTCCGTCTGCTCCCGGCAAGTTCGTCCGGCGTCAGCTCGCCCGACAATGGCGCATGGAATAAAAATCAAGTCGCCGATGAAAAATGTTGGCAAAGTCCTCTTGACTCGCTTTTCGGATGCTCTTCCCCAAAGGGTAGCGAGGATGTTTTTTAAGGGGATATTGTTACTTTTCCGCGGGGGAAGGGGAGGAGGGGATTTCGACGGGGCTCTTAGTTGCTGCTTAACTTTTTTGGCGGCGGTCGTGATATTCGTTGTTAATGTTTTGTGCAGCGAATTTGAAGAAAAAAGATTTACTTTTCTTTCAGAAATTAATATTTATTTAAATCCACTCCCTTCTGAACAAAGGTGGCATGTCTGAAATCACTGGATGGCGACTTCTGCAATTATTTCACCTTGTGTTATTCTATCGATTTTTCTCACCAAACCGCACGTAAAACAAATGCTTCGATAAATCGAATCTACTTTACGCACTGAGTGAGAGTCGCAAAATAGAATAAGCAGTGCGTGCACGATCCTTGCATGGGTGGCTTAGCAAAGAATCGCCTGTTTTGCGCCTATTTATTGAAAATAAAAAATGTTTTACTTAACGCAATATACTTGCTCGTACCTAAAGCTCTCTATCATACAAAATAGGAAAAAAGCTAAGCCACCGTTCAACGTCAGAGTGCTGCAGAAAAAAAATAAGAACCGCGCTGACACTTCTCAGGCAAAACTCTATCGGCCTGCCTTGTTTCTCGATTTTCCACCGCGGGTGGAATTTTTTTCATCCCAGCGGGGGGGGGGGTGGTTTCTTCGCTCATTCTTGCACTCGACGAGATTAAAATTAATAGCCTACTGTGCTTTTCCTCGCCGCGGGCGCTTGCACTTCATTTGGACGGAAATCAGGAGGAGATAGTTCGCGACGTCCCTTTGCGAGAGCCGCGGAATTGCCGCCACCGCGTCTTGAGATGAAGGGAGAGTCGCATTGTTTTTACGAGCGGAAGTGAGCTGCAGGGAAATAAAAGCGGTAATTCTTTAAGAGGGAGTTTAAAGCGAAGGTATAATGGCGAGGTGGGCTTTGGAGAATTGAAAAACGACCTTTGCTTTAGTTGAATTTTGCTTTGATAATAATGAGCGGAAAATTCGGGTTTACGGAATTGCTAATGTGGTAAAGTATAAAAGGATGACACTTCACGGTCAAAAATCATTGTGAAGTAGATATACTTTAGAATACTTTAATAATAATGTTCTTGTGGCACTTTTAAATGCATAATAAACCACTAATTTTAATGTGACAATAAAAAACTCAATTGAGAGTACAATTTAATCCTTTTAACAGCTACGAATACGTCTAACTGTACATATTTTGTTGGAAAAATGGGAATTAAGGTGGCTCCGGCGCGCTGGGCCGTATCTATAGGTGGACCTCAAGGGTGCACTGAATTTTTTACTTAAATAC
>JAWWEM010009775.1:0-26167 GCA_035582935.1 Ormyrus thymus | reverse complement strand
TAATGCTAATGATATGCCGATTGTTGAACAGGGTCTCCACGTTTTGTACAGTTGTTACTAATCTCATTGAATATTATGTCAATCCAGGTGCGGGAGGTGGAAGTGACATGCATTGGACCATGCTTGCGTTGGAACGGGAACTAGATTATGCCAAGAGTCTTTTGCTTACGACACGAGGCGGAGACGAGCGCACGATCTGAAGGCTAGTGCGCGCTGGTGTATAACAAAACACGAGCGGAATAATTTTTCTTGACAAATGCGTGAAAATGGCCCTTTCCAGTGTCATTGTTTTCCGAACGCAAAATGCTGAACCTTTCACGAGTGCGGGAAAATGGACTATTCTCGCACGAGTGAGGAATTTAGCATTTTGCGCAAAGAAAACGGACACGAGTAAGAGCCACGTATAATTCAAGTTGAGTTGGAAAGATCGAAAAAATTTTTAATCCCATAAAATGCGGCCACTGGAAAAACGTAAAATTTTCAAACGCAAAGCCCGACTTCCTACTTTTTCTTATTGACTGAGTAATGTCACGCATACCTTATAGATCGAATGAGTATAAATTTAAAATTTATTTTAAAATTTGGTATTTAATTTCTCCCAGATTTGTGAATTGAAAAATAATGTAAAAAATTACTCACCCAAAATTAAAGATGCGTTGGCTCGTTGAACCAGTTTATCGACAGTATTTTTGAACTCCTTGGACTCCTTGATTCTGATCTGTGCTCGGGATATTTCGCCAAGTTTTGGCCTACCCAATAACGCCATTTTTTCTTCCTCCGTCCGCTCCTCTGGTGTCTTCATTTCCGCCGCGGCCGCCAGTCCTGCCTCAGCTGAAAACAAAATGAAACAGCTCTATTATTATCCATTAAATTTACACGCATTCCCTGGAATGCGTCGATTTCTGTGTTTTTCCGGTACACGGTTTTCTTCAAATTTCAACGCCCGTCTTTTAAATTCAGGAATATTTTAAGATTCCAAGCAAAATTGACGCAATAACAAAATATAAAAGTAGAATCACATTTATTTCATGACTGTGCAAACGATAAAAAATGTTATTTTCCAAAATTTTAACACCGCTCTTGTGAAATTTTTAAGTGCAGTTCGGAAAGTTCAAAAGAAGCTTTCGAATCTGAAAAAATGTGTCCCGGCAAGCGTATTAAAATTCGTGAGGCTGTTGCAATTATGCAAGTCGCCGAAGAAGGTGATTAATCGAGAACGCGAGCGGAGTGAAGAGCGACTCGGCATCTCGGACTATCGATTGTCCCATGAATAATGAGCGCGCGACCGTCTGACCGTGTACCGTCTCGCACTACTTGCTCTATGCGAGCAAGTACTCGTGTACTGTATGAATTCTGTTAAAACTGCGTAAGCTGCAAACTAAGGCAACTCGGCGCGCTATGCTTCTTATTCTAGCACCTTTCTGCATACTTCTCGTCTGCTCTTTTACTCGCTAGATACCTTACTGTTAGTATTTACAATGGTGCGACTCGATTCGGCGATCGAGCGCGTCCTACTGAGCGGTACTTTAGCGATTTCAATTGATTGAAATACTACTTCAAGCGGTCTCAATTTTCAAGTATAAATTTTTACCTAATCTCGTTTTCAGACTAAGGAACGTCAAGCTCTGTTGGGTTCTATCAACTGACTTTGAGGCTTCGATCGAGCGTTCTTTACCTATGGTAAATAACAGCCCGAAGCGATGAGGATGGGGAATTGCAAAATGATCGATGGTTCGCGTTTTATGAAACGATTTGATTGTTCAAAGAGCGTGTAATGGCGCGCACAAGTTTCACATGCACTTCGCGCTGCAGTTTCGTTTAAAACCTATTAATGAAATAACAATAAGCAAATGACATTGCATCTCTACTTTCTATTATTTTCTTTCTGACGTAACTGTTTTGTATTGTTATGCAAAAGTATTAAATAAAAAGTATTAGCTAAATTAATTATCGCTCATAACTTTTATACTGTTTACGAAAGTTAAATCCAATTTTTCTTTGCTGTAAAAGCTTTAATAAAAATGTTAAAATTTTTAGGTTTTCTTGCGGGAATTTAAGTTCGGTTAATCGTGTTTTAAGAATTCTTTCATCTTGCAGAATAAGTTTGGAATCTCCTGTGTAAATCAGAAGACTGCTTTCTATTTTCCGACTGATAATGAGCTACTACGATAAGTTTGATTAGTTGCTGTCTTGATCCTTTATTTATATCAAGTAGCCTTTATTATTAATAATAAAATACTTTAATTATTTTTTCTGATTTAATTAATTCTGTAATGTATATATTACAGGTATATAATGATTTATTAGTTAGTATATCTAGGAAATCTGACTAAAGATTCGAGAATTATTTTGTAATAATCATTGTAAGCATTTCTTTCTGCGGTTAAGCAGAGAATCTAAAAAAAAAGAAAATAATTTTTTAGAGTTTTAATTCGACGGGAACAAAAGGAAACATAAAAGGAAACAAACAATGTGCTAATCAATCTCACATTCAGTCAATTAATTAGTTAATAAAAAAAGCGTCGGATGGAAAATTTCAATAAAGTGAGCAAAGCACTAATTGCAGGAGCAGGCATCCCCCTCGGGGACGAAGAACCAACTCAGTCGAAATGAAATCCGCATCTTTGCTGGGTTGCGGGAGAGAGCTCCGGGTAGCCCTTTAGCGGCGCTGCCGAGGCGTGAATCTTTGCTTTTGACTGACTGACTGCGAGCGGCGGGAGCTGCTTCATTAACGATGGCGCGAACCTCTTGTTTGCTCGCGATTTGCTCGTCCGCGCGAATGGCTTAGCCGGGTATACCGCCGCCGTTTGCACGGAGCACCGATGATCTCTCGCTGCCCGTTATTCTGTTTTTCATGCCTCTCTGGTCGCCGAGAGCCCCGAGCTGCGGCTGGATAAAGTGCACCGCGGCTCTGATCGCTCAAGCTGGCACGAGCGAAGATTTTTAATGCTCACTTCGGCTTTGCCATCTTTCTCTCGTGGAAATGGCGCAATTAATTGACCATTCTTCCAGTACGTAGTGTTTTATCTCTATTAGGTCAAGAGGTGTAGTGGAATAAAATGTATTTAAGTAGCTTTTTAAACCTTTTATAAATTAATACAGAGCTGATTATAAGGAAAATGTTCGTTCTTTAAAAAAGTATGCTTTTTTATTCGGAACTATAATTTAACAATAATCTTTTTATTGCAAAACGTATAATAACGAAATATCCAGTAGAAAAATGATAGACCTCTATTAAATACCAGAATCAAATAAAACGCAAGTTTTTTTCTAAATTCATTAAATTACTTCAGCACTTTGCCTGAAGCCTCTCGAAAATCAAAACCGCAAGAGAGAAACCGTCGGATTCCTCGGGAGGTTTCTCGGTGCATTATTTATACAAGAGCGGCGGCGGCGAGGACGCCGCACATTTACTAAAGATCTTTCAGCGCCGGTCAATGAATGGTCATACAGCGTTTCCCTCTTAGGGAGAGACGCCCCCACGCGCCCAGATCGTCGCTTAGCCGTATTAATAAAGAGTCGTTCGCCACGGCCGAGTTTATTGTTGCGCCGGGCTTGGAAAAATGCCGCAGGCCTGCTTATGAGTAATTCATCCCCGCGTGCTCGGCCTTTGGACCCTCGAATCCCGCTTTTTATTAAAAGTAGAGGCGTGTAAATGATCGGCTTTGCTCCCGTAAATAAATTGCTCGTGGTTTATGCTGCTAAATAATTTATGTCTAAAGCTATCGAGTCGCGCCAAGAAACAGAGGTATTTATTCTCTTAAATGAATATTCTTGATAATCCAGCTATTTAATTCTATTACTCATAATAATTGCATTATTTTCACAGAAATAATAATTCATCGTTAGTTTATTTGAACCAGAAAAGCTCTTCAGCAACATTTCAAGCAACATTTAAAAGTTTATGTGATCTGATTTGATTCGAGAAAAAGAATTTGCTGGTAATATTCGCTCATAATTAATTTTTCGAAAAGCCGCATATATATGCAGCGATATTTCTAATAGTAAAGCTCGCACTTAAATTTTACACGTCGCTGGAACACCTTAGTAATGCGATCGGATGAAGGCAGCAACAGCATTCCACAAAGCCGCACTAAACGCGTATAAGCTGTAGTTTTAGGTGCAGAACTTGTATAGCCACACCTCAATCCTCAACTAGAGTCATCCAAAACTTAATTAACCCCTCGCCTTAGCTAATTGGAGCCATCATATGTGCACATGGCCTCTCGACTGCCTATTAATTATCCGTGCAGTATAAGTATAAGCAAATGGCTTTCTGATCCCACAAAATTAATTGTTGATAAGATCCCTAAGACTCTAATATTCGATCGCAGCTGTCTGATGCCTTTAATGCGATCCCGCTAATTTCAAAGAAATAAATGCATTGAAAAAGTATTTGTAATCGTAGGCACTCTCGCAGGAGGAGCTGTTTTTGCACAGAAAACTTTTTAAGGAAACTGCAACTCGATCGAGCAATTAATTAGCAAAGCGTGGCGCCATGCCCGCGTTATAAATGCTCGCGCGTCGTCGTCAGTGGGCAGTCTTTCATTTTTTATCGCCGGCTCTAAAGTTTATCATCGAGCGACGTATTCCGACCGATAAATCGATACCGCGGCTCATTTTACGGACTGCCGCGCGCTCTCTCCGCATCCGAGAGACGCGGGGATGTTAAGGTCGAGCCCGTTCTCCCTCACCTTTGACGTGCCGCGCGGCGAGCAACACTGCGAGCCGTAAAGTAAGATGCGCCCGCGTTACGACGAGTGCGTCCTGAAGTTTATGAGGGGCGTTAAATATTGCGCGCTGCCGCGTAAAGCCTGACGAAACAAAGATATGCAAATGCGCCAGAGCGCCAAGGTAGACTGGATCAAATTCTAGTACCTGGGAGAGAAGACAATGCACGCCGGAGAGGTGTACTAATGAAAAACCGAAGAGTTTGTAAATTAAAAGAGGAGAGGGGGGGGGCAAGACAAACGAGTTGCTCTCCTTCGATCTACGGCAGTGACGTTTTTTGCCTTTTCGTGGAATTTTGCGAATACTGCGAATTGCGCCAGAGCTGTAACAGCGCAACTGGTTTCGTGCGTGCACTGTCATCAGCCACTTTTGATATGACGAATAAATATATTGCTTTCGTTTTTGTATTGCACGCTCCGAATGGGGAATCGATATTTCCTGGTATTATATATTTTAATTTAAAAGTCTATTTTTATCTCGGTACTAGAAAAAGATTGTTGAAAGAAGTTATAATAATTTATACGTTTATACATAATTCTTAAAACTTTGAATATTTTTAATCGTCATTTAAAATGTAATGTGACGAATGGTTTGGACACATTCTAACTAATAGCGTAAAGGGGTTGCTGATATTTTAATTTTTAATGACGATAAAATTTAAGGCACATGTCCCTTAGAAAATTTATGCGCATTTCTTGAAATCCGTTTTTAGCTACCAAGCTATTATCTTATAGCTTCGAGAACGCTTAACAAGTTTATTATTGACTATTTTCTTACGGTACGTCAAAGATTCTTGAACCTTACAATATTATATTACGTAAGATAATATGAAGACTATAAATTGAAAAAAATCTTATCAATAACAACCGAAACTCGGCAATAAACTAAACTTCCTAAAGTTTTGAAGTTTAATATTTTAGCCCAGCAGTCTAGAATGGACGGCAGTTACGACGAAGAGTTATTAAGATACATCGATTCTTCTAACCTACAACAGCGATACTTGGATGCCGAAGCCATACTATTTACAAGTCAAAATCAATCTTCAATGGAGTCAAGGTAAAATCTTGGCAATGAAAGAGATATGTACTGATCGCCACGCTGCGCAATCTAACGGTGGTAACAGTAGGAGCACCCGAACGTGAACTTCGTTTTACTCGTGAACCACTGAATTCGTGAAGTTATGTGAATAGACGGCGACTAAAAGGTGCGCAATACACTTGAATCGAGAAGCTGAAATGGCCTGGAAAAAATGAGAAATCAGTTTCAAGTATTGTTAAAGGGAGTCTGCTGCAAATTGCTTACGTTGCTTCTTTACTACAGTAATAGAAATTTAAATTTAAATCATATTTTTTAGCTATTCAACCGAGTATAGAATGCCATTATTTTTCTACGTCGATAAAAATAGCTGTTAAAAGTAACACAAAAATTAAGGGAAGGCCTAAATTTTGCATTAAAAAAGCACCGATTTTAAACCGGTGTAACTTTGGCTAGAATTGACCTAAAGAGACCGGTAAGAAAGCAAATTAACGTTTTTTCTGTCAGCTTTTAGATACCATACTTTGTTTTTTTCTTAACTAGAAATTTCATGCTCTTATAAAGCAATACATAAAACTGCACTAAAATTGGATAACCTTGCACCCACTTTCTTAGCTCACACGGGTTTCAATCATTTTTTTTTTGTACTTGTAAAATATTGCTTCATAAACTTTAACTCTTTAGCTTTAATTTCGTTTTTTACGAGCCTAATTTCAGTTTAAAGAAAAAAAATGAAATTAATCTTCAAAAGGCTGTATCTCAGTGAAAAATTATCGTACAGACATTTGCAAAAAAGCAAATTGAAGGTTTCATGCCCGTCTTTACTGAAAAATTATTGCAATAATTTGTGGATGAATAATTTATGGAATTACTGTGGATTCACAGTAAATTTTAGTGTAAAAGGGTTCAGGCTACCAAAGAGCGTTATCTTTTAAGAGCTTTTAAGCTCAATATCTCAGCCATTTATCAATCAAATTGAAAAATTCAAAATGGATCTTAAAGGATCTCATAGTGTCTGCATTAAAATATCCATTGGGACCACTTAAATTCGAAGTTTTTATGGGTTTACGGAATGTTGTTCCTAACCTGGTTAATTATCAACATTTTTGACGATTTAAAATCCATAAAATTCATAGTGAAATCAAGAAATTAAAATTATTGCAATTATTTTTCAGCGAAGGCGGACATGAAACCTTCAATTTGTTTTTTTGCAAATGTCTGTACGATATTTTTCACTGGGAAACAGCGTTTTGAAGATTAATTTGATTTTTTTTTAAGAATTAAAGTTTAAGAAGCAATATTTTACAAATACAAAAAAAATTATTGAAACCCGTGTGAACTAAGAAAGTGGATGCAAGGTTATCCAATTTTAGTGCAGTTTTGTGTATTCCATTATAGGAGCATTAAAGTTCTAGTTAAGAAAAAAATAATGTATGGTATCTAATTTGCTTTTTTACCGGTTTCTCTAGGTCAATTCAAGCCAAAGTTACGCTGGCTTAAAGTCGAAGCTTCTTGAACGCAAAATTTAGGTGTTCCCTTAATTTTTGTGCGAAGTGTAAATCAGCTAGTTTTAGTGGAAAAATTTAATAATGTAGCTTCATATGACTATTACGAAGAAACATTTAATATGATATTTTATGCTGAAAATTTTCATAAATTCGGATAACAATATTATAAGCTTACAGAAACAAAAATATTAAATTTTTGTAAAATTATAAATCACTATGGTTAAAATTAAATTCTGAAACTTATGAAAGTTTTATAAAAAAGTTTAAAGAAAATTTTTCTCCTTTAATTTTGAACATTCTAAAAACTAAAACATAGAATTTTAATGCTTTTAAAGACCACTTCTGTTTCTACAATTAGTCTTATTTTCTGTTTCATTAATATTATAAATTTTAATAACATTAATGTTAAAATCTTATTTAATTATATTAAATATATTGAATATAACCAAGTTAAAATAATTTGTCAAAGAATTTTTTCTCATCGAGCTATAACTTTTTCAAAGCAGAAACCTTCGTTCTCCGCCCACCATTCGAAAAAAAATCCGTAAAATATTTATCTATTCCTTTCTCAGCGCAGACATCGTGAAAGGCACAAAGAACATCCCAGGTAGAATAATAGCGCTACGAAAATGGTTGTCATAAAAATGAAAAAGAAAAAAGCAGTGAAACAAAAAAAAAAAAAAAAAAACAGGAACAGCAAGAAGAAGAAACGAAACGCGTGAGAAAATTAGAGACAGCAGAAGAAAAAGTCGATCAGGGCGCGGCGCCCGTCAAAGTGAGAAAAGGGAAACGTTTTACGGGAAAATCGATAACATTTTCTCGCAGACCGCAGCGCGAAGTTTTCCCTTTGCTCTCCGACAGCGCGGGAAATTCTTCTCTGAGAAATATGACGTACGTTTCGCCATGGCATGGCAGTCGCATTCTGCATCGCGATTCACAGAATGTGCATTTGCTTTTTACCTTTATTGTCCTCTTTTTCCCGCTTCAAAATCCGGCCGCGCTTTTTTTTTTGGCTCTGCGGCCAGTTTCAAAAAGCTGAGTCTTCGGATTTATACAAAGGTTGATCGATTTCCGCGAAAAGTTGGACATTCTCTTCATTTTGAAAATATTCAACACTATAAAAGCCTAGCTGCAGCACAACTCAGTTTAATACTATAATTTTAATGACAAAGCACTTTGATCTTATTTACCCCGAAAAAATCTAATTAAATTTTTACTCAAGAATATATTGAAAAATTAATTTGTTTTACCATTTTTTCCAGCAGATTATACAGCTCTTTTTTATCACAAAAATAACAGTAAAATTCCAGTACCCTGAGCAAAGCTAATTGTTTAAATTCTGGCAAAATTTCAGATCGTAGACTTTCAAGCTTCACTTGCCGCGCTAGTTTCGACATTGTTTCTACTGGCATGCTTACATTTTGAATGTTCGCAGCATTCTGCTGCCAAGTTTGGAAAAGACCTTTGCCAATATTAACCGAATCCCGATTTTCGTAGCCCACTGCTTATTTTCTGTCTGTATTTACTTCTCAATGCGTACCTTTAGTTCAGTTATTCATTGATAACATTAGGTTTAATAATTGTAATAAATTTCTTTTTATTTAATGAAAAAATTAAAAGTTTAATAATGGTTTTATTATCTAAAAAATAAAATAAATTTGGCCTAACTTTCATCAAAGAAAAATCCAATTTTGAAGAAATTGATGCAATAAAAGTCGTTAAACCAGTCAACAGTTTATGTTCCTTATAAATTGAATTCAATAATTTTGTTTTTAGTTGGCTATCTTTTTACGGCTCTTGCTTGAATAGGTAACTATTTTTAAAGTCTCTTAAATATGATATATCATTCATTTCGCTCATCGACTGAAGAAAAGGGAAGCCTGAGATGATACGGGGGAGCTGACCTGTCTCGCGGCCACTTTTTTCCGTTGGTGTCACTTCGCCCGCGTAATCGTCTTTTTTTTTATAAATTTACGGCTGTACCCTACCGAAATTAATTTTTTTTTTCTTCAATTTAAAAGGAAGAAAAAAGTGATTTTTTTTAGTTTCCCCGCCTTTCCTTTTTCTCTTATGATACGCAGTCTCGTCGTGACCTAGCGTACATCAAAGTTCTGAAATTATGAAGGTTATATGCAACAAACATTAAAAAAAAAAAAATAAAGAACGTGAATTTTCATTTTCAAATCTTCGAAGCAATTTTCTGCACTTTATTTCTAATTTTCCCATTTTATCCTGTAATTCAGTTCATCTTTCAAAATCAAAGTCTATATCTTATTTTTACTCTTCGTCACGCGCAAATCCCTGCAATTTTTCGCACACAAACGAAGCAGCCTTTTTTCTTTCACGTCAAATTGTCACTTTTCATTTTCTAACGCGAAATCCCGGCCGGTGGTGCATTAGTCTACTGCTCCTGCCTCGCTCGTTTCGTAGAGATGCGCGCGCGGTTTCCTGACCCCTGAATATTTCACGCGAAGAGTCTGCTACTACTCAAAAACTCAGGAACTCAACGGAATTTCTGTCCTTTATGATGTAAATTGCGCGTACTAAGAAAATGTGTTTTCTGTCGTACGAATAATTTTGTTTGAGGTTTGTATTAAGGGGGTCATAAATATTGATTTAATACTACATAAATAAATATTGATTTTTTTAATCTGAGTGTGTTCGTTCCAGGCAAAAACTTTCTTATCAGTCTATTAAGAAACTGACTTTAAAAAATAATAAAAAAATAATAAATCCACTTTTATTATCTTAAAAAATGTCCATAGCCGACGGCGCATTAATAGTTTTTAAAAGTATAAAAAGCAATTAATAACGAAAAAGTTCTTAAAAGACATTTTTTTTTATTGAGGAAACAGTCAATGTAGTTTTTACATACAGTACTATAGTTATTTTATTTGACCTTGCGCTCTGCAACTAGATTATAAAAATGAAGCACAATTTATTCTGCTTTTTATTCATAATTTTAGTGAATCTGTTTTATTCCGGTGAGTATATTCTCATACTTAATATTCGTTAGCTTTATTTAAATACGCAGTTTACAATATCATTCAAAATATTATTTTTTTTCGAAGTCCTCAAAGAATCTTCGCCTGCCTTTTACAGCGTCGAATACGACAGCATCTCCTATAATCAATGGCATACCTGATGATCGTCATCTGTTTAAGTACCACGTATCTATTCACAAAAGGATAGGTCCAGCAAATGAATACGGATATACGTGCGGCGGTAGCATCATAAGTGGGAGATACATTCTGACCGCCGCTCATTGTTTCCTGACCATAGAAGCCAACTTTATTGAAGAGTACTTCTACCCTCACGGCACAACAAAAATTATAGCGGGTACAAACCATAAGAATGGACCAGGAATCGAAAGAGATGTCATTAGAGTCTTCATCCCCTCGGGGCCCAGCAGACGGTCACTTTACGTAGATCTAGCTGTTGTCGAAGTAAGATGTAGTGAAATTGAAAAATATTTTGAAATATTTCATGAGCATGTGTTTTTAGTTAAGCCTAGATTTAGGCGTACATCAACATCCAGACACGCTAGCGATCATGCCTTTGGAAGTATTAGACCCACACACTAACGACGGTGTCAATCGACGAACTACGTTTTGCGGATTCGGGTATGATATACTTGAACACCAGAATGGACAGCCCCGTCCAAGGGGCTCCGGTAACACCATAAATAGGTTTATGAATGCTAGAATACTTGGCAGAGATGAATGTCCAAGGTTCGACAAAGTGATTTGTGTCAGGAATTCAGATACAGCATTTCGTACAGCTTGCTTCGTGAGTATAAATAGTTTCTTTAGACAAATTCAGATTTGTCTAAGCTATCTTTTATTTATAGGGGGACAGCGGATCTGGATTAATTTATAACAATAAACTCGTCGGAGTTCTCAGTAATGGACCTACTAATTGCGATAACTTAACTCCGGTAAAATTTACGAGATTCTATGGAAATATGAGATTTATCGAAGAAGCTCAGAATCCGCGTGGTGACCACAGAGGAATGCACGTTTTGCATGAAAAACCGTAACCGCTTAATTGATGAAGTTCCAGTTCTGCACAAGGCAAAAAGAAAAAACGTTCTCAAGCGTAAAATTATTATGGTGAATTTGGACAATATCTTGGATAATCTGCGTACCATTAATGGTCATACAGGAAGCATGAGCTTTAGCGTCCATTTGTTTTTAATGTTAAATTCTATTTTTTATGATAGATTACGTAAAACCTAAAATAATTGATTTTTAAAAGCAATTCTTTATAACATATTTCTTAACACTGTATAGTTTGTCGTAAAAATATTATATTTCATTAAAAGGATACTTAAAAAACGAATTATTTAAGAAAAAACATTCTTTTGTTAACAGGTGTGTAGAAAATTTCAGTAAATAATAGGCGTCTCAAAATAAAAATAAATGCGCTTTAATGGGTGTTTCTAGAATTACATGTTTTCAGTGGCACAGCATAAGCATTCATGGTCTTCTGGGATTAGTTTTGTTGCAATTGCATTGCCTTCTTCAGAGTTGTTCTAGTTTAAAATTCAGTTGTTAACGATTACCTAAGAAATTTTTTCAATTACATACTGCAAATAATAATAATCCTATTAGAATTTGAGTAGGCTGCACAAATAAAAAAAAGTGTTGCAAATAGATTTTTTTTGTGGTAAAGCATAAATTATTGTTATAGGGTCAAATCAAAAGAAAAAATTATAAGGCAAATGCTCTCGCTTGGCCATGCACTTTATGCAGAAAAATCGATCGAACGAACAGTAATTTCTTGCAATGATGTGACAGCAAGTCACCCCATTTCAAAGATATGGGGAAGCATAAATATCAGATGTGAAGTTCTTAGAAATGCAGGCCTTCCGTAATCTATGTATAGAAGAAATATTTTCTAACAAATACATAAAAAAAATCTTGTTTTTTTTACTGTTGACCAAAAATTGTTACTTGACCTACTTTTACTATACTAAAACTTCTTGAAAAAGATCGTAAAAAAATTTTGTTAGTAATTCGAAATGTATGCAAATTGGAGCTGAATGGAGATAGATGTAATTTCGAAGGGATCTGTTTGGAATTTGCTATTAGGTAATTTTCCATCTGCACCCTATTTGAAAAAGTAACTTGTCGAGATTAAATTTATTACAATAGAATACTTTCTAAGCGATTACAGATTAAATGGAAACTTATAGAGATCACTGCAGAAGAAAAAGTCTTGATAACAAATTACATGATTAATTGAAAATCTATTATTTGATATTTAAAACGAAAATAGGCGATTTAAAAAATAATTTAACGAAAAGCTAATCAACCAATCATACGGTTTGATTTTGAAACCAATGGCAGCATCGGTCGTCGCAGCAGTGTCAACTGTCATTTTTCAAAGACGCACCGCAGCTAAGGAAAACATGCTTTTCACGTCAAAGAGAGATAACTAGAACGAGTCCTCGCTCACGCGCGGGTGCGAGGGTCGAACGAATTTGGATTTTCCGCCGAATGGAAGAAAGCCGATTCGGGTGGTGTCGGCGGCAGTAGATGCGTTCGCAGTATAGCCGGGCGAGATCGAGTGCGAGGCGCGAATATTAAGTTATACGCCGCTGCTGATCGCCTATACGTGACAATTCTTAATTTTACGAAAATTTTAGGAGTAGGAGGTTTGCCTGAATTGTTTATATTTTTTACTTTAGTTTTCTACTTGTAATTAATTATATATTATTAACAGCTATTTTCCATAGAAGTGACTGGATATCAATCAGAAAGTACCAAAAATAACAGTTTTAATAATTTGACTTGATTTGTAAAATAAATGTAGATGTTTCTCAGCTAAAATAAATTAAAATAACTCTTTGTACCAATAAATATGATTAAAAGCCTTTACTATTCTTGTATTTATTTGTTTTAGTGTTTACAAATATTAACTGATATTTTTAACTGTTAAGTGTCAGCGTAAATGTACTTATGGTTATAAGATATAAAAGTTTGAAATACTTTTTCACCGTTTTGTTAACTAACATTCAAATATTACGAAGTCTATACAAATTACTTTTTAATAATGGCAATTTCTGCACAGTAATTAACTAGCTAACTTTTAAAGATAACAATAAAATGTCGAGTACAGCTTGTTAATTGTCAAACTAAACTTTGTTTCGCTGAAAATTTTCGTCCACAAAAAGCAAATTACATGGCACGTTAACGAGTAAAGGGGCAATGTAAACCCCGTCCAAACTACATAACTCCTTTGGCGAGTCCGCCGCGCGCCTAAAGCCAGGGCAAATTGAAAAAGTGAAACTTTTAAAAAATTCACGCTTAAATCTCCCTAAAGCGAGCAAATCACAAGAGCAAAACAAGCGGCCGTAAAACTTTTACGCCGAGGCATTTAATGTCGCGCGCCTCTTCGCTCACTTTCTCCACTTACGCGCCTCGCTGCTCTAAAAGCTGGAGGTAAGATAAAAAGAAAGGAAATGGCGAACGAGGATCGCCCCGCGGCCGCGTGAACTTTAATTAGACTCGAGACTAATGGTGTAGTCGGCAACGCATGTAATTTATTTACGAAAGTAAGGCGCACGTCGCAAGCTGAGATTCAAGTTAGGTACTAATTGAGACAGCTATTGCAGGGAATGATTTTCTTGATTATTTTACCCAAGTTCCATCGTTTTTCGGAGTCGGTTTAGGAAAAAATTAAAGATCAATAGGATTGTGTGATTTATTTCGTGATTGCGTTAATTAATCTATTATAGTTACGCGAGAATTCCAAAATTTGGCATTAACATTAACATGTTAATAACTAAACTTAAATATAGTAAGTTTATTTTATTTTTGAGTATTGAATCTGTTATTTTAATAATATAACTTGACAATACTGTTTACATCTAAATTCAAAGATATCAATAATTAAGAGTAGCTTTTTAAGATAAAATTGACGTCCACGCGATGAATAAGAAGAGACTTTATAAAACATTTACTAAAAGATTTTTGTATAAAGTCGACTTGAGCTTTTTGCGTGCGCTCAGTGATCGATGGCGACAGGAACAGATGTGTTTGAAAAGAGGATGAGCTTGCATTTTTTCACTCGAGAAGAAGTTAGAAAAAGAGATAGAAAATGTTGAACGTAGAAAATTCTGAGAAATTTCAAAGGATTTTCAATTTAATTTATTTCTTTTATAATTTTGGAGATAGAAATTATTAAAATTATTTTATTCATAATAATTTTTAGAAAATAGAAGTTTTTCCTCGTTTTAATTATGTAAATGGATATATAAGAATTCAAGAAAATTCTTTAAAAAAAAGAATACATAAACATTGATACATTCATTGTGTACGATGCATAATCATAGGTTTTAATCTGTTTACTCACTGACGTAATCTCAAACAGTTATATCATTTCATTGTTCCTGAAAAAACCTGTTAGGCAAGATATTATTTAAAAGTATTGCCTACAAATCAAGTAAAGAGACACAGGCAAATCACCATTCTTCCGAAGTATTTATTGAAATAAAGTATCGATAACTCTGGCTTCTCCTGTGCTGTGTTCTACGTTTCAAACAAAATGTGTTACCGTGTTGCGTTTCAAATTAAATATTTAATTATAATTGTTCAAAAGATACTCTAAATATTATCGAAGATATCTGCTTATACAAGAATTTGTGAACTTTCTTGAGGTAGTAGACAAAATGCGTTTCAATAGTTACCGCAATCAGTTAACAAGCTACAGTGTTAGGAAGATGATACATTATTATACTTGAAAAAGAGGACTAAAACTTAAGAAGAATATGATTTCTTTAGGATTTCATAATTTCAGGTAAAAATACAGATAAATATTTAAATATTTTATGAAAAAAATTTACATTTCATACTTTAATTAGTGCAGTTATTTTCATTTCAGAGTATTTTTAGTATTAGGATATTGCTTTTTAAACGTTTACTGCGGCAACGTGAAATTTGGCAAGTAAAATTAAATTTACATTTTTAAGAATACTTTATAAGTTACATAATATAACTGATTTTAATTTTAAAATATAATTTTATAAAAAATAAAATTTCGAAAAAACGTTTCAAACGAGTACTGTAAATTAATCCATTAAGTTTAATTTGTAATAGACATTAACGTATTTTATTCACTATTATATAATTATGTTGTAGAAAGCTTCAAGAAAATTGAAGAGCCATGTAGACAATTTTGTGAATCAGATAACTGCCAAAGAGAAGGTATCTTAATATTTTAATAATATTTAAATTTGAATGCTACAAGACATAATAAATTGAATGGAAGAATGAGAAGCAGGGTTAAATGCTACTGTTATTACTGAAAAAAATAAAAAAAATGTATATAATTTTTTCAGCGTCAATTCTTTTGAAAAGTATGAACCAGGATATCAATCCATGCGATAATTTTTATGAGTTTGTTTGTGGAAAGTTTGTGAATGAAACAAAATTAAGCGATCAAGATATTAGTGTTGGTACTTATACTATTTTACAAAATGAAGTTGCAACAGAGTTATATCAAGAGATCATAGAAGAAATAAAAGAAAATGAATTAAATGCATTTATAAAAGCCAAAATCTTTTATCAAAATTGCATGAATGAAAGTGAGTACAAAAATCTTTATTTGTTTTAACAATTTTTACTGCATAACATTTATAAAGTACAAAACTTAATTTATAGGTCGTATTGAAAAAGAAGGAAACTACCCAATTTTAGATGTCTTGGAAAAAATTGGCGGATGGCCTTTATTGCTTGGTGATAAATGGAATGAAACTAAATTCAATAGAAAAGAAAGTATTAATATACTTATAGATGAAAGATTGATATTAAATTTTCCATTGCATTTAACTGTTCATATTGATAAAGGAAACTCTTCAAACCATATTCTACAGGTTAAGTCAAAATATTTTTAAAATTTCTTCAAATAAAGATTGTTTCGAGTTTTTCAATTTTTAAATTTTAGCTATCAAATTCAGCTACTGTCGTTGGTCAAAATTTAGGGGCTAACTTTTTTCAAGTCTATGAATCTTACATTTTCGAGACTGCTGTAGCTCTAGGCGCTAATCCACATAATGTTCATAAAGAAATTAGAAATATATATGAATTTGAATATCTTCTTTATGCCGTAAGTAAAAGAAAGTATAGAAATATTTTTTATACTAGTAAAAAGTAACAAAAATGCTGTTGCTGGTCTTTGTCAAAATGTTTATTTTTTGAACTATTCATTGCCAATATTTAGATTACTTAGTAATCATCTTCAGGGCAACTTGGAATAAATGTTATTCGAAGAAATAAATATTTTGGCAGAGACAAGGAGCAGCATTTTTATTATCTTTTACCAATATCGTAACTGTCAGGAGAATCAAATTACCACGTTTTTTGTATTATTATTTAAGGTAAAATTGCAGTCTATGTTTTAATAAGACATTTATTGTTCTAGGGGATCATATTAAATAGTAGAGTTCAAGAAAGTCGAATGACTATAAAAGAACTATCTGAAATGTTTCCTAGTATTCCTTGGTTTCAACTATTTGGCAAAATATTACAGCAAAGTGGTATTTCTTTAGATTATAATGAAATGATTATTGTTCAAAATGTAAAGTTCATTGCAGACCTTGAAACGCTGTTAAAAAAGGTTTCTGAAAGAGAATTTGCCAATTATTTAGCATGGCGCGTTGTTCAACATTCGCTTCCTTATTTATCAAAAGAATTTCGGAATATCGATACGAAATTTTGGAATGCAGTAAAAAATATGAACATTAAGTATTCGAGAGACACGATTTGTACGCATGAAACATTTTCAAGATTTTCTATTGGTGTAAGTGCTATATATGTTAAAAAATATTTTAATAAAAATATAAAATTGAATGTCTCTGAAATTGTGCAAAATATCATGGAACAAATTAAGAAACATTTTCAAAAGGTAATTTATCGCTATAAATTATTTTTAATATTTAAACCATATTTTTTTAAATATATTAGTGACAATTAATATACAATTAATGATACTCTTTAGGCTAAGTGGTTAGACAGTAAAACGAGGAAATATGCTTTAACAAAATTAGAAGCAATGGATGTCAATGTAGCTTATTCTGATGAATTGTTGAATGATCAAAAGGTTAATGAATACTACAGTGACCTTGAAATTATTCGAGGAAGTTATTTTAAAAGTATCCTCAATATTACTTCATTTTTAAGTCGTACAAATTTGAAAAACTTAAGAAAGCCAGTTAATAAGAATGATTGGACAAAACACCAAAATGCAGTTGTGGTTAATAGTTATTATATGCCACGAACAAATACTTACGGTAAGATAGCTTATAAAGTACTTGAAAACATTTGCATTAATTATTATTAATAATATATTATTAAAATAAATTGCTTCGAACATCGATTTTGATTTGCTGATCAGAAATACATATTTACATTTTAAAAAGATTTACCGGCGGCATTTTTAAGAGGAGTATTTTTCCAACTGGATAGACCGCAGTACTTGAATTACGGTGCACTGGGATTTCTAGTAGGTCACGAGATCATTCACGGATTTGACAGTACGGGCAGACATTACGATGAAAACGGAAATTGGAAAGACTGGTGGGACGCGAGCACGTTAAAAAAATTTAAAAAGAGATCAACGTGCATGATTAATCAGTACAGCAATTTTGTAATTAAAGATCTTGGCATTCAGGTGAATAATTGAATTTTATAATTCAAAGTATACTAGTTTGAGAACCAAAGTGAAATTTTTCATTTGCACGCTCAGATCGACGGAACTCTTACTTTGGGCGAAAATATTGCTGACAATGGAGGCATAAAAGCAGCTTATCGCGCCTACAACGACTGGGTAAATCGCAGCAACATTTCCGAGGCTTGTCTTCCTAATCTCAACTACACGCCGCGACAGATGTTCTGGATAAGCGCCGCGAGAAGTAAATGCAGCAAAATGAGACTCGAGCTTCAAAAGTACTTGCTTCAAAAGGATCCACATTCTCCCAATGAGGCTAGGGTTCTAGTGACTTTTTCAAATGTGAGGCAATTCGCCGAAGATTTTCAATGCAAAGTAGGCTCTAGAATGAACCCAGCAAAGAAATGTCGCGTTTGGTAGCTTGAAAAATTCTAATTTCAGTTAAAAAGTGATTATATATTTTGTACATAACATTGTATCTTTCATTTAAGGCGAGCTATATTTATTTTAGTATAGGTCTCTGCTTCATCAAAAAATTCTAATCTTTGTATTCGTTTTTTTTAAAGTACTTCACTGTTTTTAATAAAAGATAAATTAAACAACTTCCATAGTTCAAATATTTCTATTCCATTACAAAAATACTACCATTTTTTACGCGAACTCATCCACATTATTACTTAAAATACCAAAGATCTTAAAATAAATAAGTAAAACAATTTTAGAAAGTGCCACGTACCTGTACGTAAGAAAATGGGGAAAGAATTTGCAGCCAAATCGGTAAGCGGCACACGAGGCGAAAGAGGCCCGGCCGATTTTGCGCGCTTATTGTTTCCAATAAACAGCCGGGAAATACTCGCGAGAATACCTGCGCCGACGCATAAAGGATAACGGACCGAGGCGTAAATATCGGTGCTGCAGCGTCGTTCCGCAGCGCCGAGAACAACCGATTGCGAGCACGCGAAATTGAAAAAAGCAAATTTCGCCCTCGAATGCGGAAAGGGGACGGCGGGCTTTCCTGCGCTGCGGCCCCTCGTTTTTCATACCCTACTCCCAAGAAACAACGTCCCGGCCATCCTGGCGATTGTCCCGCTTCGTTCCTCTCCCTCGTTTTTGCTGGCTTCGCCTGGGCTCTCCCCCTCCCTTCTTATTTACGGCGCCGGAGATGTTCCTTCTCACTCGAGATTAGGATACATTGGAAATCGATAATCGATATAAGCACTCGATAGAGAGAGAGAGAGAAAGAGAGAGGCAGAGATGCTGCGATGAGTGAAATTCCCGGGGTTCCGTCTCGCTCTCGCTGTTTTAGCGAATTATGAAAATTGAAGCGATACGTTACGAACTAGAGAACAAGCGCGCGAGCAGCTAAGTAATTGCTGCAATTTAATTGGGAGCCTTGGATGGCTAGTTACGTACGGCTGCGAGACGAGAGAATGAAAATTGCGCTTGGCTCACGCGAAAATAATGCTGAAATTTACGGACTCGACCAGCGAGGAATGGGCGATTCATAAAAAAGAAATTATTCTTTTAATGCCGCTGCAAAACGAACTTTTGAACATGGCGCTTGATGAAGATTTATGTAGTTTGGTGCCCGACACGCAAAATAATAAGATTTTTATATTAAATTGCGGTGTATAAATTTTGCAAAATAATAAATTACACAGATGCCCTAGTAGAAATCAAACCATTTTTAATGCTTTGAGATTAAATTTTAGCATTTATTGGCCAATTATGGAGTATTTTTTGGCCATTTATGAAAAATTGGCCAAAAAATGCTCTGAAAATGTTTTCAATTTCTACCAGGGTGCATTTGTTTTCTAATTTTTTGATCCATATTATAAAGATAATTAAAAAGAGTCGCAGTCTTTGCGCACAGTTGCCTCGTTGGACTTTTTCTAAATCATCTAGAATTAATTTATAAACCAAGAACATTCCGCTTGACTTATTGCACTTTCTTACAACGAAAAAAGTCCCCGTGAATTAAAAAAAATCTTTTTAACGAAGCCTGCAATTAAAACTGCAAACTGCAGAAACGAGCAGAATCAATGCAGAAAACGAGGAGCGAGGAGCGTTTGCGAAGGAAATTCTATCGGTCGATCTCGCGCGAGAGATTTGCAGGCGCGAAGTAATATAACCCGCGTCAGGAATTGAATCTCGCTACTGTACTCGACTGTAGCCCCAATCATAAGTCCGCGCGGAGAGGGAGTTTCATTAAAGCGAATTTAAGAGCTCCTCTGGCCGGAGCGAACGCGGAATAGTAACGAAACAGCGCTCGCAATTGCAACCGGAAAATAAGGAGCGGCTGGAGTGAGCCAAAAATGCGCGAGATTAACCTTGTTCGCGCATAAATTGCTGAAATATGCGGGCTTTTATGCGGGAATGGGGATCCGAGGCAGATCATATTAAATGATTATTGAATTTTAAAGTATTGACCTGCTTTTTTTTAAAGGATCGAGGAGAATTTGATAGTGTGCTATATTTAAAACAGTAATAAAAATGTGCGAAACTGTTTAAAAGAAGGCACGAATTAAAATTTTTTTAAATATTATGGAAATGTGCAAAAATTGTTACGCTGCGGAAATGAGATAAACTGATATCGCAGTTATATATAGAAGACGGAAATTGATAAATTTATCAATTAAGAGCGATTGGGTATCGCAAAATTGATCATTTTTCAAGTAGGACAATAATTATAATTTTAGAATTACTAAACTTGATCTTTTTATTCTAGAATACAAATTAATCAAAACATAATCAATTACTGCTCTGCGCATCAGCAAATTACGAAATGTCAAGCAATGTCTCATAAAATATTCAAAGCATACGCGCCATTTCTCTCTTGCGCGTGAACAAACGAGCCAAAAATAAAAAAAACAAAAAAAAAAACTAATGGACAATGCGGGCGTTTGCACCCCTGATTAAAACGCACCAGGCGCCCGCGCCAGCAAAACAGCGCGTACTCTCGAACAATCACCCCGGCGAGCGTGCAATTCAAAACTTAATTGCGGCCGATTGGCTTTTCGCGGCCTTGCTAATTACGAGCGCCCCATCATCCGAAGAGGATCCCGCGAGCTCGAAAACTTGGGGGATAATTGCGCTTTGGCGCCGTCCAGTTATCGCTGGCCCATGGCGATCTGCGGGGGCGTTTTGCGGGCCGCGCGCGCACTCGATCGGGAAGGTTAACGACTGTTGATCTTGCCGAGGCGACGGCGCACCGCGGGCTGCGGAAATGTTTGCTTTTAATTTGCGCCCCTTGCTTGCCGCGGCGCCGGCAAGAAAATGTGAGGATAATGCGAAAAAATATGAGGGTGTTTGTTTTCGGCGGAAAGGAGCGGTGCGCGATGGAGTCGGCCGTCCGTCGCGTGAGGGATGCATGTGAAATTCTTTTCGAGAAGGCTGCTTCTTCGGAGCTCGAAGGAGAAACAATTTTAGTGATATTCTACGGCGTTGAAAATACGAGACTTCTCTGAAATGCGAGGTTTAAAATGTTGAGAAAGGTTCTTGTTGTTTATATGGAGAAGAATGAATTTATATATTTACAGCAATATGAATTATCGTTTCCAATACGGTATACCGAAATAAAAATTTCAATTAAAAAAAAAAGGATTTTTTTTCTGCCTTTACGATGTAGAAATAAGATTAATTAATCCATTCTCTTTGTTCTTTTTATTATGTCAATTTCAGCAGTCTTTTTCTTATTCCTTCCATCCTGTTTTTACCTTTCTTACTTTTCCTTTCCTGGCCTTTTACTGTTTTCCTTTTATTTTTTTTCACCTCGTTATCTTATCCATCTTAGTCTTTCTCTCGTCACGGTTTTTTCATCTTAGACCTCTTTCTATTTTCGTTACTTGTGCGTCCTTTAATTAAGTCTCATTTTTAGTTTAAGAAATGAAGTCACTTGATGTAATAAATATTTGGATATCACTCAAGTTCAATTCTTTAAAAATCCCAACGTTTTTAGTAGTAAATTATCAGAACTGATGACTGCAAATTAAAATTTTTATCGACGGCTGGCTGACGTCAGCAATTCTACTACGTAATAAAAAAATCACAGCCGTACTTTTAGAATATGAGAACGTGCCAATCTTAATACCTCCTAAAATCAGAAAGATGAAATCGTAAAATAAATCACGCGAAATTCAGCTGAATTCATCAGTCCCGTGACTCCTGTACATTTTTCAGAAGTTATCACTTTTTTTCCGGGCATTTCGTCAAGTAGAATTACCCCCATTTTCCAAATTACTTTTTTCCAAAAAAGTGTCACGTCATTTCGCCGCTGATGTCGACCATTTACTTTTTTGCGGCGCCTCGTTCGTCGGAGAAAGGCAGAATAGAGCGTATAAGAGGGAAGGGGAGAAATATTTCATCTCCGGAACCTTAGCAAACAGTAGCATTGTCCTCCGAGGAGAAAAAAAAAAGGATCAGCTCGCGTAAAATTTTTTCATCCTCTCGCAAACGTCTTCCTCGGACTCTCTCGGTGCTCGGAATCGCCGACCGTACGAGCAATTCCGATCTTATCGAAATTCCCGGCGTTCTCGACTGCCTTTCTCTCTCTCTCTCTCTCTCTCTTTCTCTCTCCATCCGATACAAATATAGCCCGAGCTTTAAGCGAGAAAAATGGCCGCGTTAAGTAAGGGCTCGAACGTGGCACGTATAACCCGCTCCTCCTTGCTCCGGGAAGAAAAGTCGTTAGCTCGGTCGTTTCCGTCGAGAAGGCAGCTGCCGCGTTGTTGCTCGAAGTCCGGCAGGGGGAGATAATCTCGTTGGGGAAAATTGTCCTTTGGAAGAGCTGATTCGCTGATTGGCACGTTGTCTGCAATCAAAACCTTCGGCACTTCCCGTTATAACGATCCTGAAGCTTCTGCGTTTATTAGAACTTTCCCGGGAGTGAATTCTTTCGACAAATACGCGTGTCAGCAGTGAGCGAGTTTTTACGGAAGTTGCTCGTCGATGAATTCTGTTGCTACTGATTTTAATTCGAGGATTTATAATGATCTTGTAAATTTTATACTACATTTTAATATTATATTTATTGAAGTGTTTATTCAAAGACAGTGAATATGAATTGATTTTGTAACGATGATATATGCATGTACTTTTAATTCGGATGTCATAATCATTACTATTTGATTCAAATTTGAATTGCACTGCTTCTAATTTTATGATGATTACCATACGTATATCAACCTAATCAAAGCTTGAATTTCATCATTACTTGAACTGATGACCACCGATCATTATTCTGTAAATTGAAATGTAGAAATATAATCTTTCTAGAACAAAAACAATCTTTCATGGCACTTCTTCACGCCAAATATCATACGAAATTCTGGCACTGTCCGCTTTATGAAATCTGCCAGCCAAAAATGAAACGAAGATCCTTCAGCACTTATAGATATATACTTGAACGCTCATAATCCCCGCATAGTCATTTAGGATTAAGCCAAGATAGACCGAAGCGCGAAAAGGCTACGGCGTAACATCTACCTAATCTTGGATAAGTTTCAACCCGTATTCACTGAAACTCCGTAATAACCATGCTCCTGGAACGGAGCGATGGATAGACGTTGATGGGCCGAGCTGCGTCATAAACGGCGAAACACGTTCTGCTAAGCTCCGCGAAGGATGAGCTATTTCGATACGCAGCTCGTCGAGCGATTTCATGAAGATTCGAATGTGTATAATGGGGCGAGGCGGATGCTGCAGGTGTAATGTTGAATGTTGTCTTTGTGTCCTAAACGATCGATAATTTCAATTAATGTTAAATCCAATAAGATGAACGTTTACTTAGGAATACATAAATGTAAAACAAACTTAATATTCTAAAAAATAAGTGAACATTTCATTATGTAGGAAGATATTGTCTTACTATAGCCTAGCTTTATTCACTCAAACGCAAACTGGCTTTTATTATACTTTCAGCTATAAATAAAATTTTAACAAATCTAAATTTTTAATGATTAAAACATAAAACACTATTCAAGGTTTATTAGAATCTTTTGAAACCATTTTATAATTTTATCCAGATACGATAATTTTAATAGCTCTTCAGTCTGAAACAATGGAAGCAAAGTACAAAATTGCCATGACCTCAATTTCTGATACGTTATATTCTTCTGGTCTTAACGCCTTTTAAAATTTCGTTTGATACCTCCACCTCGCGAAACAGTGTCAAAGAATAATTCAAGTAAATTGAAACCTTTCCATAAAACTGACACACTTTGAATCATTCCGAAATTCGCAGTTAATGGAAAGCGATCGGGCGCCTTAAAGCTACACCGCCTAACGGAAAACGTCAACAGCCACGAATATCCGAGATCCCGTTGCAGCGGTCAGCCGATGCACCATCTGGCCGATCGATAATTAATCTCTCCTTGCGGTTAATCAATCTTTGTCGTGGCTGGGCAGCAAGGAGAAGTCGGAAGTACGTCCGCGGCGATATATATAGAAAGCAATCGAGCTTTTTGTCCGGCGGCGTTCGCACCGACGAACCCGGACGCCGGAAACGGCGGATGGAGATTCAATCATGCTGTCGTTTTTTCGCGCGATCCCCGCAACGCCGAGCAGTTGATGAATCCCGCGGAAACGATTATATCGGTGGGCGGCGCTTTTTGTTCCGGGGGTGCGGGGGGGAAACGAGCGACAAGTCTCCGGGGGATGAGCCCTCGCGACTGTCGGCGGGATTTCGTCCGAAAGCAGTTTTAATTGCCAGCTCGAAGACTAGTTCGACGTGCTTTTCCGGGCGAAGAATACACGGGAGAGTTGAAATTTTGCATTTAGAGGAATTGCTTTGGGGGAAAGCGTTTTTCTTTTTTAATTTTTCGCTCCGTGGTAAAATAAGTAAAATGCTAGGGGCTACAATTCTGGACTATAATGTGGTCAACGATTGCTCTACTTTTTATTATATCATGCATCGGCAGCCAATTTAATATTATTTTCAGCAACAATTTTAATTACTACTTCTCCGAAGAATCTTTTTTAATAAAATTTTTATCCTTGACCGCGACTAATACATTTGAGCTGACAAACGATGCTGACTAACAAATTGTAACTTGGCAGTCTTAATTCTCATTAGCAGGTATATATAGAAGACAAATGCAGAAGAAAATAATGAAATAAACCACAGCTCTAATTAAATGCGCATAAAATTCAATTAAGAAACTCATCAACCGCAGAAGGAAGAAATCTCTCGGAAAGTATCAATCCAGGACGACTGACAAAGGACTTCCTCGGCAGCGCATTAAAAAATAATGCCGGCTCGGCGGACGTCCGTCGCGTAGCTCGAGACACGTAGCGGCGAGCCGCGACGGCCGGAAGATGGATGGACCCCCCCGTAAAAATACAAGAGCCAGATAAACGAGCGGCGAACGTGCTCCCGACTCTGTATTAGAACCCGCCGGAGAATGACGCGAAAATCGCTCGCGGAGTTAACGTCTGCTCCGCGGAAACTTCGAATCCGATTATGTATCTAGAGGCTAAACTGTGGATTAGATATGCAGATTGAATTTTGAGAGACGAGTCGGCGAGGGACGCCACTTTCCAATGACTGATTGTGCAGTTCGGCGTACTGCTTCAGACGCGAATTAGGAAGCCGCATTACTTTTTATGCGACTCGGTTTCTTAACTTTATAAATATATATTATGCGTTATTAAAAAGAACTAGTTTTTAATTAAGGTGAAACGATTTTTGTTAAATTCATAATTTTTATCAAGCACTTAATATTATATTTTCAAAGTTTAGTTAATATTGTTACTATTAAATGAATATCGTATTTCTTATTGGAAAAGTTTAAGTTTCTTTTGTGCATTAAAGTAAAAGGATTATCAGTAATTAATACCACTTTAGTACATGCATCGAATTCCTACATGAATTTAATTCAAATACAGACAGTATTGACTAAATTGATTGGATTCCGTGATATTACATTAAACTAATATAATTAATGACGTAACGAAATTTAAAATTTCAATTTAATTTATAACAATGATTTCAAAAGCAAATGTAATTAATCGTCAAAAATTTATTCTTAAGGAAAATAAAAAATTTTAATGAAATTTTGTAGATTTAAATTTATTTTATTACCTATTGTTTTAAAAGTTTAAAGGAAAATCGAAATTAATTTTAGGAACAATGCACAAGATTATTACATTTCTGTGCAAAATGTAACATTAACATAACTTGGAGGACTGTTGCTAAAACCATCGGGTAAGCATTTTGGAGAAAT
>JAWWEM010009755.1:0-26177 GCA_035582935.1 Ormyrus thymus | reverse complement strand
CGATCGTGAATCCCAGGCCAGCTCGCGACAAAGTCGCGGCGGCCTTGGGATTCCGATCGCGTAAACACGGGGCTTGCCCGACGAGCAGCTAAACAGCTCGTCGCAATGAATAGAAGCAAAATTCATTCATGAATTCTTGAAACAAATGCAGCACAGCAGCAGTGACAAGCCAATTATCAGAGGGGTTTAATAATTGATTTTTCACCTCTTCTTTGTTAAGTAACTCCATAATACCAGTCCAAATCCTTAATAAGCACAGACATCCTGAATAATGCAGGACCATCCGTCTGGCCGAAATCTTTGCCCAACAATCAATCCTCCCCTGGAATCCATCTGGAGACAGCGAATGATCATAATGAAAATACATCTCGTGACCGTCAGAGGAAGAGAGAGAGAGAGAGAGAGAGAGAGAGAGAGAGAGAGAGAGAGGGAGACGTCACTTGCCACATCGCGAGGACGAGGATTGTTGCAATTTATAAGCAGCCAAAGTGCAGTTCGCTGTTCTGACTGACTGACCCCTCATCAGACATTCACCCTTGCTCCGCCGTCGCTCGCCCGTAATTGACGGATAGGTTTCGACTCTCTCTTTCTCTCTCTCTCTCTCTCTCTCTCTCTCTCTCTCTCTCTCTCTCTCTCTGCGTGTGTCCAGGGAGAAAGAGCTACGGGCCCGGCATGTGAAAAGGACTTCCCGCTTTTTTCCGCGGAATTTACGTCAATCATTCGTTTTATCGCCTCTCGTCATCGACTCTCCTCCCCCTCTCCGCGAATTAATCACGTCCTGCAATCCAGAATCGTGCGCATTGCTCACCGAGGATTCGCGCTCAAAAATAAATGGCTCGTGCGCGGGAGCTGCTTTTTGCGCGAAACAACCGTGAAATTTTCGGGGCCGCCCGTGAAATTTATGATGGATCGTCGTCGTGCCCGCCAGGAAGGAGGGAGGGAAAGTCCTCGGAGAACGCGGAGGTAACCTCGCGAGAGAGAGAGAGAGAGAGAGTGTTGGAGGATCCGTTGGGGGTTTATTTGGCCTGGGGATGTAACCCTGAAGCGCTAATGAAAAAATTCCGGGAAGAGAGAGAGCTTGTCCTTTGTCTGCGAGTATTGCTTTTTGATATGTACGGGACGATCTTTTGCTTGATTGAGTGCTTTTCCTCGAGAGATGTATAACTTTTGTAATTGAATTTTAGGGAAGGAACTTTTGATTACTTGAACGAGGCTCGAAGATGTAAGCTTCAAAAGAATTCTCGTTATTTATTCAACTTGAATCTACATTCATTCCGTTCTCACAATAAATCAAAATTTTTTGAGCCACCGTAAGCTCTCTCTCTCTCTCTCTCTCCCTCGCTCCCCGGCTCCCGGGTGTTTAATTTTAATAGAGTTATACAAACAATCGCAGCCGAATTCGTAGAATCCTTAATCCGCGTGAAGCTCCGTACCCTGGCTGCTGTCCATAATTCAAGTGAGTTTTATTTGAGCTCCTCGTTGTCCGCCGACAATCCGCGGTCTTGATAATCTAGCAGCATAAAGCCGGTCGGCGCTGGAGCCGCGAAGCCGGCTGGAACAATAAGAATAACAATGGGCTTCGGCTTGTCCGTGAAAATAGGCGAAATCGTAAACGCGAGAGCGTAAGGAGCTTATCCTCCTTTCGCTCAACAATAACGGCATGCAGCGGGGCAGGAGGAGATGCGTGGCCGGACAGGATAACGTAAACAAAGTCTTAATTACCGTGCCATTAGCGGGAGAAAGCTGGCTGGCAGCTCGTATTTTAAATCGGCCGTCGGGATCGGGTCCCGCGAGTACGATTACGGCAGATTACTTATCGATTGCCCATTATAATGGCTTCCGAGTAGATGGTTCCTCTCTCTCTCCCTCTGAAGCCTTCCTGCGCATCTGAACGCGCTCCATATCCGTCTGCCTCGCTCCCGATCGCTATTACCAATATCCAGCTGCGTGCAGTTTGAGAGAGAGAGAGAGAGAGTGCAGGGTAGGAGCCATAATTTGCAATAACCGCGAGGCGATAACCGTAGCTCCTTACTGCTTCTCGATAATAATATCCTAGACGACAAGGTGTTCAGATAGGGAGGCTAAGGCTGAAAGCGTTGTCGCGGCGATGGTTTTCCGCGCTGGCTTCCAAGGAATTTTCAAGTAGCTACTTTCCTGCACTTGTTATTTCATTAAATTAATGTTCTTCTTTCGGATTGCCTGCTGCATTGAAAAACTTACGCTGCCGAGTATGCAGGTACGGTCAAATTTTATTCCGCACCGCTTAAAATTACCTTCGGAAATTTCTAATTAAAGTCGAAAAAACCTGCAGACGAAGCACTACATCGCGGCACTCAATACTTCGAAACCTCCCTCTCTCTCTATCCTCTGGGGAATGCAATATAAAAACGGAAGCAGAGGAGGCAATAATTTCATTGCCGCCAGTTCCTCCCTCTGGCGGAAAGGAACCCCCTAAAAATCTCTCGCCGCTTGAAAAATTGGCAGTAGTCCGCCAGGCGTCTTTGGGCGCAAAAAGCGCGGAAAGCGGCGCCTGGCATGGAAAGAGGCTGCTCCGGCTGGATGGGCTTTGAAAAATCGATGACTTCAAACGGGGATTTCTTTCGCGTTTGCATAAAATGAGAGTTCGCCTGGAGGGCGGGGGGTCTCTTTCTCTCCTTTTTGCCCGGCGAAAAATCAACACTTGGGGTCCCCGCGTGGCCGGATATACCGTCACCCGCTTTTCGGGGTGAGAGCGATTTTCCGTAGCCCCCCGCGACGACGGCCGCGTGTTCCGGCTACATTTTCAATTTTACTCCCAACTATTTTTCACGGGTTTTTCCTTCCATTCCACTTATGCCCCGCGCGCGCTCGCTTTCTCCCTCGACTGCTGCTGCCGCTCCTCTATATGCGCTTTAAACCGCTCAAGTACGTGCTACCGGTTCGTTTTCGTTTCGGCCTCTCTCCCTCCCTTTCGCTTGGTTTCTCCCTCCGTTCGTTTCCTCCCTATTACTTCGTTGCCGCGCTCTGCCCGTTGATTTCGACGAGTTCGCTTATGCTCCCGCCGGCCTTTGTCTCTCTTTCTCTCCTTTATTTCCTTTGCCTTTCCGAGACTAGCGAACAAAGCCGATAAAACCCTCGAAAACGTCGGACGTTTCAACTTTTTCCACTTAAACAAATTATCGATCGCATGATATTTTTCTTGAATTCAATGCCTTTACGTTGTTGCTCAAAAAGTCGAGATAAGAGAGGTCTTTAATGCCTTCATCGAACCGGAAAGCAGCGCCCCCCGGCTTTTATTTTAAAAATGCAGCGCGCACGCATCGAGCCCGGAACAAATAGAACGATTAAAAAGCTAATATCGAAGAAGAGCGACTGTCGGCTCTAATGAACTCTTAAAGGGCAGAGCTGAAATACAGGGCGTTGATAACGCCGGGGCGGGGAGACGAGAAAAATCATCGCCGTGCCTCCTGGCGCGATAAAAGTTTCAATTACCGAGGCGCCGCTGCAGCAGTGGGAGAACGAGAGCCGCGGCGAAAGAAAGAGAGAGGGCGAAAGTGTAAAGAATCCTTAGCGTGACTTCGCAGCCGAGTTTTGAAAACTATTAATCCCGTGTCTCGCGCAGCCAGGCGCCTCTAAAACTCTAAATCGATTTCGTCGCGCGCGCGCGCGAGAGAAGGAAGCGCGCGCCCCTTTATTTTTTTTTCTCTGCGGTGCGTTATTAAAAAAGCGGGAGCAGCCGTAAAAGCCGTCGTGTCGCACCTTTAATAAACTCCTGAGAGAGAGAGAGAGAGAGAGAGTGAGAGGAGGCGTGGACGGTTATTATAACTGGCTCCGCCGCCTAAGACGACGACGTCTTTTGAGTGTCCCATTACGCCGCGCGTCGGCGGCACGTGAGTGGGTGGAGTGCCCAGACTTCTCTCTCTCCCGGCGGTGCGTGGTGACCGAGTTGCGGACACTCTAAGCGCAGGCACGAGCCGCCTCTGTTTATTGGAGGACGGGAATCATAAACGGTTTAGTGCCCCGACACTCTGCGGGTATGATAAAACGCAGAGGTGCTTCGAACCAGAAATTTTACCTCTGCCCCTTTTTGCTTCGAGTCCCCGTCGAGTCTCGGTCCTTTCTTAATTCGACAGAAATATTTTGCTGGACAAATGACTCGAACGCTCGTTGCGCAATTCCCGAAAAGCTCTCGAAACTAATAAAGCGCCCTATCTCGCTCACCTGACCTCCTTGGAATACAAAATTTGCCCTAATCGTCCGTAACATAATTTATCGAGCTCGGGCCGTAAAGCCGCTTTATCTCCCGTGTGCTAAGGAAAAACCGAAGGCTCCGCTCGGCGGCGAGAAATGTTATTAGGAGAATTGCGCTCTCGCAGCTGACCCCTCTGTCTCTCTCTCTCTCTCTCTCTCGCGAGGCGAAATCGCTTTCCCTACTTCATTCCGCCTTGGCTTTTCCCCCGTCCTCCTTTCAAGAGCAAAAGCTCACTCCCGCTATCTTAACAGCCGATCTACATTGTCTCGACTTCTACGTCCTCTCTTCTTTTAGCGCAGAAAGGCACACGACGACAATGGGCCGAGTGGCCGAATTTATCTGGAACTTAAACAATGTGTTCCTTCTTTTCAGGGAAACATACCGCCGAGTGGTGCTTGCCGCCAAGCGGGGAAACCCTCGCCTATCATTTTGCTTTGCGAGAACTTTAGATTTAGGACGCTGGAAATGCGCAGACTTCTCTCTCTCTCTCTCTCTCTCTCTCTCTCTCTCTCTCTCTCTCTCTCCCGTGTTCCTTTTTTGCGCGAATTGTATAAGAGAGCCGTTCTGGGTCAGTTGTACTTCAGCTTGAATGTATCCTTTTTATGCGTCTTCCCCTTTTATGCCGTATAAATGGAGCTTCTTTATTTTGTTTTTAATTGGGAGCTATACACCGTGAAAGCGTTTACGCATATTTTATCTCTTTCGGCTAGCATCGTTACTTCATCGAGTACTTAATTTGGTACATAAGTTTTCTAAAGAAAATTATGGATGAATAGATTCACAATTATCCTCGACTTTTTTGCGAAAATCGTAAAACCACTTTACAATCGGTCGCCCAAATAAAGCGATATTAAAGTAAAAATGCAGAGTCTTGGCGAATGACTGTTAAATTGAATAAAAGGACCGCGAAATTGTCTCGGCATATCCCCTCTTTAGAGCCTCTAAAAATGTTTATTTTTCGCGAAAGTGCCCGGTGAAAAACGAATGCCGAAGGGTTGGGCGCCAGAGTCCGGAGAGCTTCGACTGCCGAAAAAAAAAGAGAGACGAATAACCCGCATCCATTCATAAGCCTCGGCGCATCGGCTCGTAGAATTTCCCTGAGTATATGAACTCTCTCTCTCTCTCCCGGCCCCGCAGTTTTTGCCGGTTTCATCCCTTATGCTCCCAAAGCCCAGCCTCCACCCCCGAGCAGCATCGCATGACAAATGATCGAAGCTTCAGCCCGTCTACTCCATCTTCCTCCCTCTCTCTCTCTCTCACTCTCTCTCTTCCTCACTCCATCAGTCTCTCAGGAGAATTTTGCGGGAAAGGAGAGAGGGAGAGAGAGAGAGGACCTCGCGTAGATTAAAATATAGATTTTATTGTTTTCCGGTTGACGCTCGGCAGCGATTTATACGGCCGTTAGTCAAGCGGACTCTCCCCCGACTGGACCGAGGCGCATATGCGACTAATAATTCATTCTCGATTTGTATTTTATGAGTTATTCGATAAGAATTACCTTCATGATGAGTTCCGGACGCAGCGGCCCGGGACTAATGAATCGGCTCTGCGGGCTAAATGAACGCGCATTGACTTTGGCTCCCGCGCGCGGAAAAAACGCTGTCCGTATTTTTCGCGATCGGGGAGGCTTTCATTATGGAGTGCTTTACGAGAGCTCGGGCTCGCGCACTCTCTAAATTTCAAATAGTTGCGTAATTACGCGAGTGTCTCATTTTGTTGATTAAGCGGCATTGAATGGCGTTAAATGGACCCGTAAGAACCACCGCCGACCGAGCGTTTCGCCCCCCCCCCCTCTCCCCCCTGGATTTTCGACTGGATGGGGCTTGGAAATTTTTAAATTCCGTTTGTTTGGATAATTACGGCGATTTTAATAGCTGATTATAGCGGCAATTAACTAATTGCAGAAGTAATTAATTCTGGAGATGCTATCGAAAATATCGATTATTTACTCGAAACTTTAAATGACTATTAGTCGAAATCATTTACTTTACAATTGATTGACAGTATTTAAAGTTAATTATCTTCACTTAAGAATAAATATGTATTTTTTTAGAGAACTATTTTTTAAAATATATTAAATACTAATACAGTATTGAGAATAATCCAAAAATTCGATAAATTTTCTAAAAAAACTCAATATAATCTTCAACTTACTCCCCCTAAAACATTATTGTTAAACACAATATCCATCCAATAATACATCAAAATTTTCAGCATTTCTAATCTAATGGCCCCGATAATATTATCACTCCAGCGTAGCGTTATCTAACTACTAATGTTATTATTGCCCGACGAAGCGGCGGTATTCGCCAATAATATATAATAACGTTATTATTGCGCCCTATTACTAAAACACAATGGCTTTAGATTCGCGCTACCGCAGGCTAGACTAAAGCGATAGCCCGATTCTAACGGTGCACAGCGCGGCAGAGCGCTTTTATACGGAGAGGAGGCAATTTTTACCGTCCCTTTTGTCTCCATTCGCATTTCCAGCTCCCAGGGGGTCAAGCCAGCTCGGCCCGATCTATATTTCCCTCGCACTTCCATATATCACAATTACGTTTTCCACTTTGCGGGGAGGCAAGCACCCTCTGCCTGTCGCGCGCGAGAGAGCCCGTCTGATATCCGGCGAAGCCGCGCGGGTAAGAAGCCTGCCCCTGCGTCTTTTTGCTACTTTGCTGCACGCGAAATGGGGCCAGTCTAGATAGAATAAGAGTGTCACGCGCCTCTCCGTCCCTCTTCCTGCTTCCTTCGGAATTGCCGGTCCGCTTTTTCGACGCGAAATGAATCTGGATCATGTAGGAATCAAGTACCTGTCAGTCGCCTGGATTTCTTGCCGGCGGCGAGAACTATTTATATGAATTTTCTGGAGTTTAAGAATTTGCAATACAGAAATGTCAGATTTCATTAGCAAATTCGTTAAATCCGCGCTGAGCGCTGTAACAAAGGCAAACGTCAGTGCGATTCGCGCAGTGACAACAGCCGGATTTTTGTCACAATTAGAAGTCGAGGTAGAAGCATACTTGCTCTTTGCCGAGCTTAATTCACTGACCAAGCAAACTCATTGCAGCGCTCAACGTGAATTTCATCTCACAAAGCATTTCAAATTATTCTCCACCCCGCGCATAATTGTGCAAATTTATTTACGGCAATGAAAAAAGAACGTTACAATTAAAAGGAGAGAGAGAGAGAGAGAGAGAGAGCGAGCGAGAGAGAGAGGAGAAAAAAAGGAAACCCTAACAGCCGCACTTTTCTAAATAAACGACGCGCAATAGCAAAAAAGGCGAGCAAAGAAAAGCAGGCGGCGCCTAAACGCGGACTCTCCTAAGTGCAGCCAGCCCTTAATTAAAAAAAAATATCAACAGAGTCGTCTCGAACGAAAGCCTTTCGTGCTCCGAGGGGGGAGAGAAAAGCCTAGCCACTCGACTTGCCCTAATGGTACGCTATAGCAAACAGGCTGCTCTCACAGCCGTAACAACACGGCCGTCGAGCCGCGCGCACGCACGCACGATCCCCCCTCTCGTCACGCCATGTACCGAAGGTTATACGTCGAGCGACTCCGTCGGCGCACGCCGCTGGAAGAAGATTTGCATGTGGCCGGTGGAGATGAGAGTCGTTTGACGTAGGAATCAGGCTACTTAATGCAATTGCTTCATGCTGCCCTCGGCTGTTAATGGCGCCAAAAGCGACGATTTCACGGCGACGGACTCGTCTCTCTCTCTCTCTCTCTCTCTCTCTCTCTCTCTCTCGTTCAAGGAGGAATATTGTGTTTGCCGCGTCGATAAGACGCTTCGACGTCTCGGCTCTTTAGTCGGTGCGCCTGCGGGTCTTGAATTCCGAGTCCCGCTTCAAACGCCGGAGCTTGTTTTGCGCCCAGTTGGCGGAAAAGCTGATTAATAAGATGAACATCAAACGCGGCGTTAATGGACGTTAATGGCCCGCCGAGATGGAAGTGGTAATTAGACAGTTCTCTAATTGGTTCACTCAACGTTTGACTCGTAAAGCTAAATGGTTAATTTCTGAAGGAAGTCTATTTGAATTCTTATTGTAATTAATAACATTGATGCATGTTTGTGTGATAAATACTGCGATTAAGGGCTCTGCATTAGACGGCAACATGAAAAGCTTGCGATAATTTGATCGGCATCTAGTGTTTGGAAACGATGATTGTACAAATGCATTAGTGAATGTAATTGTGTTTAGTATTTCGACTGTTATCACATTGAATTTGATGAAATCTAGACCAACTTAGTGCACTTCAAAATATTCAATTGTAAATGTAATTGAAATGTTTCTATTATTCACCAAATTAAATGCACTTATAATCTGCTATACATAATAACTGTCGAACATTTCGTCATTTATGATTAAATTAACTTTATTGGCTCGATAGTAAATAATTTTAACGTCGAATACGCACGTTTTAGTGTCGTTCGAGCTAATCGATTCCTTCAATATTTAAAATCTTTCCGTCAACCTTTAACAGAAGTTTCAGTTCAGCTACGGGAGTTTACGCAAATACTGATTATTTATTGTTGCTTGTTTTACCGAGATAGTTGCGAAAGAGATTGATCGTCCCGCTACTCCCTTTCTATTGATTGGCGCTCTAAATATCTAATTCAATAAATTAATCGTTAGAAAGTTCAGTAAATAACGACGGCGCGTTACGGAAAATTAAACAGCCGCGTGCATAAATGTGCCGGCAGCTGGAGTTAGGACAATACTGGACCGGTGCCAGCGCGAAGTAGCCATATTATAAATTAACCGTCAGAGATAAAAACATAGATTTGCCAAATACTGACCCAAATACCGACCATTCAATACATTTCATTAGTTCGAGCCCGGCAACGTATAGGCATTAGCTTTTATCGCCGCCTATCTGCGGAACATATTTTCGCGCGAATATCGAACTCTTCATTAAGCCCCCCGTAAGCAAATTATAAAGTCCATAAAAATTTTACGAGCGCAGCTGTAAGTCCCTTCTTCTCGTTATCCCCCCCTCGGTAGCGAAGATAGAAGAGAAGACTAAGTTTTTTATGGCGCGCATCTCGCCGAGAAAACCGATGTGTCCATTATAATAAAATATGAGTCGTTGGCCCGATATATATCTCTCTCTCTCTCTCTTTCTCGTCATGTGCGATATATTCATCGCACAGAGGCTACATCCTATCTCTCGCACTCCCTCCTAATCAAAATTGATGTCCCAGTTACGGGGCTAAGCGAGGTGGAGTCCTTTTAGCCAAGCTTGACTGAAACGCTTGCATATTTTCGTGCAAATTGATGAACGAGGAGACGGTCATTGTCCGTTGGTTTTGACGTCCACTTCAATTCCGTTCGTTAATTCACTTGCTCTTTTATTCTTGTGCCAACCGAGAGTACATACATTTCGGTGTATGAATGATGAAAACTTGGCACTTCGTGCGGTGTATTACAATTTTAATAGTTTTAAAACATCCAGAGATAAACTTCAATACATGCCAAAATATAACTCTGATTCGTACTTTAAATTGCGTAAAAGCACTGCGTTGATTAAACAGATTTAGTTTTTTTTATTTTTACACTCTTCTCCCCTTTGAACGGTTTAAAAATATTGAAAAATGTTTTTTTTTTTTCATTTATTCATTTGCTTAACTCGCACATTCGCTGCAATATAATCATTTTTTACAGAGAAGTATTAAGCTCTCGGTGCACAACATGTCAATTTTAATATTTTATACAGTTCTCGCGGATGCGAAAAATGTTTTTTTCAAAAAATTCCCAACTCCATTTGTAACCGTATTTAGTTTCTACCTAAACAAGGGCTTCACTCGCGTAAACGAACCCATCGCAGTTCATTTGCAGGACTATTACCAGTCCTTCGAATGAAATAACGCGAACGAGATTTACAAAACGAGAGCTGCGATGCAGGAGCGAATTAACCGAAAGTTTTTCGCTCGATGAAGCGCCGTAACGAGATCAGTCTCCGTAGCCGTCGGGCTAAAAGTTTCATAACTTTGATGAAGCGAGAGCGCGCGGCAGCTGCAACCGCACCCGTGTAAAAAAAAAATAGTATAGCCAATGTATTGGATATTTCTATTAGCAATATATTGACTTATAATTATCCAATGCGTTGGCAGTATTTCGGCAAATCTACACTATCCAATACATCGCCCATATGTTTGTAATAGTTTTACCAATACGTAGGACTTGCACTTGCAATATATTCCATATTGTTACCAAATATACTTTAGCTATACTTTTTAACCAGGCCTTGTTGCAAATATTGTGAATTTTTCTTAAAATAAAGCCTTATCTGAGCTGATTTTTACTACAAATAAATAAATAAAAAGAAAACAAAAATTCCCGAATCCGTATTTGAACCCAGAGCCTTGGTCTTTCTAGATTAGCCCTTTACCATTGAACTATTTTTTTTTGTTTATGTCAAAGAATTATATTTAGGTTATAATGTGTAGTCAGCTAAAAAATTTCAGCGCAAAGCAATGCGTATGGACTTCAATGGAGAAAAATTCACAATATTTGCGAATACCCACGTATTGGTAAAAATATTACAAACGTATGGGTCATGTATTGGATAATATACATTTACCGAAATATTGCCAACGCATTGGATAATTATAAGTCCACTATATTGCTAATAGAAATATCCAATACATTGGCCATACTACTTTTTTTACTATTTTCTTTTTCGCAGCTTCTCATATAAAAGAGCTCATTCGTCGTTTCAATCGAAGCGGCCGGTTATGATCCTCATTATTGTGCGATTCATTGCCCTAACGTCGCCTCCCTCGACCTGCTCTTTTTTTCCAAAGCCGCTGTAGGCTACCCGTCGGCCTGTGTGTGCGTGCGTCAGTGCGCGAACGTCACGGCGAGAGGGGGAGAGACTCGCAACAAACGCAAGCCAGTCCGGCTGCACACACGTTATTTGGCGCGCTTCCAACTGTAGACATGTCAAACGCGCTGGATACACACCTAGTCCCCCGCGCGCCAATGTGCGCGGGGGAGCTGCGTTCCCGTTTTTGCCGAGCTCCCTGGTTTTTGCCGGAGTGTGCGCCGCGGATGCATTAAGTTCGCTCCGCTTTTTCGCTCGCGCATTTGAAGCGCCGCAGAGTCGGGGAATGAGTTCGCGATTAAGTAGACGTTCCAACTGGAATTGACTAGTCGTTTTTTTCCTTTCTTTGCGTTATTTTCGATCATTTATTTTTTTACGCGCGCAGAGCGGAAAATTTTTTATTGAATTCATCTTTAAATTTATTGCTCTTCTTTTTATAAAAGTTCGATACAAACATCTGCTATTTTTCTTTAATACATTGTTACCTCCTAAATATTCCGCTCCGATAAAACAGGAAATACAACGATCGCCACGTTAATCATAGAGGATGATATACAGCACGGAGTCAGTGCATCTATCAAAATAATGCAGAGTTAGTTTGATTTTGGCGACCCATAACGATCGGGGAGCATGACGAGCGCGAGGGAGAAAACAAGGGAAAGACGGGGAGGGGGGGTGACGAGTCCCCATGACGATCTTCAATGGACCGGGCAAACAAATGAGCCCCATCGTTTGCGTTCCTCCCCCGTCGAATCGGCTGCTGGAGAGGCGCGCGAAATAATTCAGACCGTCGAGTCTCGCTGTAGAAATGCCCACAAACTGCACGCGTTGAAAAAGTTTAAACAGCGCGATCCGCTTTAAACTCGCGCCCGAATTTCCCGTGAACAGTTGGCTTTAAAAACATTTGGATCGTGATTTACCGCGATTAAAAATTAACAATTTGTTCAGGATAACAAATTTGGCTTTGAAATTTAATCGGAATATTTGAAAAGCTGAAAGCTGCAGAGGTGGCCGAAAAAATTCATTAAAATTATTTTAAACGCAGCCTACGTGATTAACGTCAAGCGAAGTGTAACGTCTCGAAAATTCGCGTTAGCAGTGAGCAGCCAAATTGGATCAATGGGGGCAGCTTAATGAAAAATGTGAAATTTTGAAGGGATAATGCGATCTATTACGGAGAAGGAATTAAGAGGAAGCCCAATCCCTTCCAATTGCACAAGTAGGGCATTAAAATTCCCGGCTCGCAACGGAAAAAATAATTTCGTCCGCGAGAAATCCTTGGCGTTCATTTAAACTATATTCGTATAGAAATAGAAGTTTTATATTTTCGAGCATTCGAAATTTGCCGACGGACCTTTGAGCCGAAAATAAAAGCAACGCTTTTTAGCTTCCGGATTTTTAGCCAATCTAATTTCCAGGAAAGTTTCCCAAAATTAATTCAGAATTATAAAGCCTTTTAAATATTCTTTTTCCAGGCTATTTTATAATTGCTTTTCATTTAAATTTTTCGTCGTTAAAAGTAATGCAGTTACTTACGTGTTCGTTCTCGGATGTTCGCTAAATAATTATTAGTTTAGTTTCGTGTTCGTATAAAGGTTAAATTTAAATATTAAAATGAGATGTAGTCGCACTCAGTCGTCACAATATGCACTTTTCCTCCGACAGTCTTTTTCTATATTTTTCTAGTAACACGTTAATCAAAATTCATACGGTATGTTTGCGTTGCATAATTGTGCCCAATTATTCAAGCGAAGGTCCTTAAAATATATTCAGGAAGTTCTCTCGCGGTGATTTGCGGAACGAAATACCGCATGAAATACCTCTCGTCCCTTCCCATTATTTACTCGTTACCCTTTTTCCGCAACTCGAATTTTTTCAAAGCGCGGATTTTAATTCGCCTTATTTGCATTGCCGAGTAAATATATTCGCTCCGGCGGTCGGGAGGAAATTAGCTTTAATTTTTTGCGCCATCGCCTCAATTTTTCGGGCCGCGTCATCAGCGGAGAAGCCGCGGCGAAGAACGGGATAAAGATTCTGCGGAAGACGATTATAGGTTTTAATTAAAAATTCAATTACGACTAAATCACAGCCACGGCCAAATCCTTTAAACGCGGGCAGAAACGGAAACCGAAAATTAATTTGGATCCGCGCCCCCGGAACGGATTCGCTACTTCCTACTGTTCGCTCTTTCTCTCATCCTCGCCGACAAGTTCGAATGGGGAAGTAGCTGCGCACGTATATGGAACTCTCTTCGTCCTCCGTCTCACTCTTTCGCTTTTCCCGGCGCCGAACTTAGTTCATCTCTGGAGCGTCTGGAGGGACTCTGAAGCTCCTCTTGCGCCGCGCGGTACTTTGCTTCCTCATTTGATGCCGCAAAGCCTCGCGAATCTAATAATTAACCATGAAATACGATTAAACGAAGAGGGGCGGGGAAGAGGTTGCGGTAGTCCTATTGGCGAGATAATTAATGGAAGTAGTGCTTTGGCGTGCGGGAGTTCCAGCCCAGATTCAGGACTCCCATAAGGAGCTCGCGAGTCGAAAATCTAACTACCAAAAGCGGAATCAATTCTGTGTATTCCTGAAATTTTCAATTTCAACGAGAAGTCGAACTGGAGTTTTCTGATTAAATGAAATTTCGCCGCTTCTTGTAGCTTCAAACTCCTCGGCAAACATCCGCTTAAGCTGCATTGCAAAATATACACCGAGCGACTTCGCCGCTCAAATCCGGGAAATTGAAAGTCCACATGTTGGTCGGGCCCTCCTCGACGGCTGTAATCGCAGCCGCAGGAATTAACGCCGCGCATAATTCGAGCAACAAATCGAGTCCCCCGCCTGCGCGTCGAGGAAAATATCGACACTGTGAAGTCTTGTTTGCCCGGCCAAGTTGTCAGCGCGAGCGAATGTACGTCGCAGGCAGCGGCAGCCCCGCACCACCCAAGATCGAAGAGGTTAACTTCATAGCGGATCAATTTCCTCGGCTCGTTTCCTGCATACGGCTCTCGATTTCCATGGCGCCTCCGCGTCTTCGTCGATTCGACCTCCTCCTCCTCCTCCTCCTCCCCTCCCCCTCGGCTTCACCGCCGCATCACGTCCTGACTTTATATTTCCGACCTTCCCCGGCCCGGCTAAACTAGACTTTTGTCTTTTCCTTTATCGGGGGGGTTGCGCCTCGTCTCATATGACGTGGAAATTAGATGAAGATTTATGAACGGAGATTTGACTGACGTTATTATGAACCCGCTGTACGTAACGAACTTTGCGGTTAAGCTATTTGTTGTGGAGGAGAAGTTTTAATACAATGTTATTAGTTTTTAGTCACAATTAAATTAGTTTTGCATCATAATTCGGGCATTTACACGATGTATTTAAATTTGAATGAGCAATTTGGGCAATAATATTGAAATTAACGTTAATTAGGTGCAGCTTAATTAATTGAGTATCTTTTTAATGTCGTAACAGGGAATTCGTTGTAACTAGAAAATTTAATAACGAGTTAAATGCAATCAGTTGTACCTAAAGAAAAATTGTCGGTTCAAATTACTGTTATAGTAAGAGAAAAAAGTATATAAAGATTAAAATCGAGATCTGTGGCCAAATTTGCAATCGTGTTTCCATAAATTTTACCACGCTGCACAGTAAAAATTGTATTTATATTCTCAATTTTAGAATTTTATTAATTGGGAAATTAATTTTATATCAATTTCAATCCATCCCTAACCTCCATTATTAAGCTCTTTGAATATTCATAAGAGAAAGTTTTTTGTTCCCGCGCGTTTACCCGTTAGCATAATAATTTTTCCTCTTACTTTAATAATAATTTTCACTGAAAATTTCCTCAGAGTAAAATAACTAACAATCAAAAGAGCATTGAGCAATTCAAATCTCGACTAGAATTTTCCAATTTAAAGCGTCAGCCACGTACGACACCTTCATTTCGCGATAATCAAAAATTATATAATAATTGCTGGAAATTACAAACGCATAAAGTCCGAGCGCATAACTTCCCATTTCGCGATTGCAGCCCTAGAGAGAGAAAGCTTATATAGGAATGGAAAAGCCAAGCCCTCCAGTAACAATAAATTTTCCTCCATTTATACCCTGCACGACTGTACCTCGCGTATAGGAAAAGAAAAAGGACGGAGAGAGAGGGAGAGAGAGGACAGGGGTGGATAGAAAACGGCATTTCTGCGCCTCGGCTCCCGCGGCTCGTTATGACAAAGCAAAACGATCATATTCGCCCGATGTTCGTGCGCGCATCCAAAGAGAAAGGGGGAGGGAGGGAGGCCACAAGTGCACGTTCGTTTCTTCGAGCACGAACACACGGCCGAGTCTCCCGTGTAAGGATGCCAATTTCGGGCTGCGCTCTCGCCTTCCATGCCCCTCCTCCCCCCACACATAGACGCAGGGCGTGCGAGTCGCATCGGTCGCCGCCCTCTCCCTTCCCCGAGATTGCATCTAGCGAACTGTCGAGCTAATGACCGTCCAGTATTGAAACTGCGTAGGTTGTTCCGCTAACGGGGCGGGCAGGGCGCAAACTATATTGGAATAACGCGCCCGTTTCCTAACCCCCCCGGACGCCGTAACAATTATATGCCGTACCCGCTGATGCCCACTCAAATTGTCCGGGCTCGCTTGCCTCCGCCGTTTCTTTACTCCTACGAGCCTAAATCGTTTTGTTGCTCCTTCCGGAAAAGAGAGCGGGTCTCTCCTTTTTTTTTATCCGGCGACCCCCCGACGCTTTTATCGCGAATCGATTTTCTAAATTAATACGACCGGGAGCTTAGTTTTCCGCGCGCTTTCTTTGCCCGGCGCCGCTGAAATATGTCTTTTAATTTGCAGTAAGTCGAGAAGGAAAGTGTTCGGGGCCGCTTGTTTTTGAAAGCTATTGATTATTGCAACGTACGAGTATCCGATAATTTCATTAACATCTGCGCCACGAGCCATAAGTGTCTGATGCAGAGCTCTTAAATTGAATCCTCAATGCTTCGTGCAGTCTGCACCCGCTGGTGCGAAGTATTAAGAAGTTTCGCAAGGTCAACCTTCGGAGGCAGAAATCGGTCTGCGTAACGCACCAATTTCAATTTCAGGCCCCGTAAATGACATTTATCGCCTTTGCGGCGGCGACGCAGCGGAAATACATCAGTGAAACGAGATAAACAAGAACGTAAGTTTCACGCGAAGGTATACTCTTGCATAAGCCCGTTTGCTTCCCGTCAGCGGTGTGGTGTGCGCCATCAGAAGTGCGTGGAAATTCGCTCTTGACGTTCCACCGTTTGTCCAAGTACGAGCTCCCTCTCTCTCCCCCCCCCCCCCCCCCCTCTGTGCCGTTAGTTCGCCGACTACAAGGACGAGAAGACGACAACGACGACAATATCGCGGATCTCCGCTTCTAGTTCCGGGCGTTTATCCGAGCTTGCTGTTTGTTCCCCCCACCCCTCCCCTTCCCCAAAGCTCCGGGGCTAGAGTTTGCCGACCGCACACAGCTAATTCTCCTTCCATCGTTCTTACGGCCGAGTTGCGCCACTCACTCGGTCGTGTCCTCCGCTCCCACCCGGGCGAGCGACTTCCTCTCTGCCCCACGATTTTGACTTAATATCGAAGGATAGAAGGAAAAACGGACGCGAAGGGAAAGGCAGTCGTGGAAGCAGTGGTGCAACCCGAGCAGTCGGCCACCCAAAGAGCGACTCGATAAAAGGAACGGAACAGGAGCGGGAAAGGCAAACGACCGGGAGAGATCGACTTTCGCCACTCAACTCCTCTGGCTTCTGTATCTGCACGCGTGGCTTTCATCAACAATACCGCTGCCCGCTGGAAAATCTATTTCCAACGTCGTTTTACTAAAGTTCTCAACGGGAAAATCCTTTCAATTATTTCGAATCTTCGAAATTTTTCCTATTTTTTTCTTTTTCGCAATTTCCCATTATCCGGCCTGATATATGCACGCACGATTATACCAAATTAGTTTCTTTGCTTCTCTTTTGCACAAGCCGCGCTCGCGCGCAGCTCTACTCTCGAGAGAGTCGTTGTGCCGTTCCTTTTTAGTCTTGTCGATGCCTCGTCGCGATTAAAGGCTAATAAGTACGAGTCTCGTGTCTCGCTGTGTGTACTTTTTGATAAGGCCCCTAAATTACGTCCAATTATACAGAGAAAGGAACGCTTTTTTGCTCGCTCTCGCCTCCGTCATCCTCCGTCCCACCCCGGGAGCTCGCAGTCCGCCAGCTTTACTACTCAGACAGGTGCGCGCGCAAGCGAGAGAGAGAGAGAGAGCTAGAAAACGGTACACACGAAATTATGCCACATGCTCATGCATATTTATGAAGCGAGCGGCAGAGGGCCGTGTGCTCGCGTGATGCCTCCCTCCTCCTAGCATTCGCCTGGCTGGGCGGCGGCTCTCGACTTTTTCGCGAAAGTGTAAAAAGGGCCGAAGCAAAAGTCATTTGTTAAATAGCCCAGCAGCGGCCGCGCGCTTCGCCCAGAAAAAGAGGCTAAATATTATTCTCCCCCCCCCCCCTTGTTATACAAGGCGCTCTCGGCTCCTCGTTACCGCGACGCTCGGCCCGTTAAAACGCCGTTTAAACATCGAAACGCCATGATTTAATAGCTCGAGCGGCCAGCGGGCCAAGTTAAGAGGGAGAACGAGAAACGCGAACTATAGAGCGCGCTCCCGCTCGGCGAACTATTCCGCGAGAGTACTAAAATGACGCGCGCTCGGGATTCCCCGGGGCGTCCGCCCCGGAGAATGCCGGATATTCGCCTGACGTAGTCCTCCGAATTCAAATCATCGATTCTCAAGCGCTCCTTCGTGCATCGAACGTTAAAAGCTGTTAGAGCTAAGCGTATAGCTGTCAAAGTATTTATTAATTAATAGGGCTGAATTCTTCGCCGCCGCTTACCGATGGATATATGTTGTATACCATCCGAATTCTCGCCGCGACTGCTGGAATTTAGGATCTATTTTAAGCAGTCATCGGATAAGGGTAATTTTTACTTGGAACTCATTTGGCTTCGGATAATCTCTTACGGCGGGAGGATCAGTCTCATGGAGATGCGCAGGTAATCCAAGTACATTAAACTTGCAGCAGGTTCGATCTTGCTTAGTTAAGTGCCAAATCTCGGACCCATTCGGCCTCGATTCGCTAGAATCATTAGCCCATCAATTGGGAACTGGTTTCCGTGCTAAAGCCGTCTGCCGAGATAGCTGGAAGCCGTAGGGGCTCGGGCCGGAAATTCGGTCACGCGATGTAGCGAAATTATCAAGCCCACTTTCTTATGATTCAAAGGCGCTTCCGCTGCTCGGAAAAATTATGCAAAACTCGTAATAACGCAAAAGAACACATTCGGCGGAGTGCTCGGCTAATCGTTATCAAAGCGGGCTTCTGCAAATAATTAATCTGGCCTTGCGTGCGCGATAAAAGGTTAATCCTGCGAAGCAATATTCGTTGAAGTTCTGGAGTTTATTGCGCGGCGGCGGCGCGACGATGAAGTTTCCGTCAAAAGTTGTGCTCAAAATATGCCCTCCGACCTCGATCTTCAGCTTATCTTGCCAGTCTTCTGGCTTAAATTAATTCCGTTTATCATATTTTTCGTGGCATCTCCTCGGCTAAGTCTCTCGCCGCGGAGGAAGGGGGTGGCAAAAAAGGAGCAACAACCGAGCCGTCTGGGCTGGTCTGCCAAATACGAGTAGGACAGATAGACTTGGAGAGAAGGGTGCAGTGTTATTCCGCACCGAGGAAAGACGGGAAGAGAGAGGGAGAGAGTAGCGTTGGAAGTCTCGAGTAACGCGCGGCTATATAGAGAACGAACCGCCACCACCAGTAACGCCCTCATAAATATTCACGATGAAATCTACCCTTCGATAATAACGGACCCCGAAATATATACGAGTAGAACGTCTCTCTCTCTCTCTCTCTTGCTCGCTCTGTCGGTATCTGATGCGATCCTCGCGCACATTCACTGATACGTATACGTGTATACCGTTGCGGCGGTGGGTTGGCTGGGAATCGGTGGGTTTTCCCCCTTACCATCTCTGTCTATCTTGCTGCATTATCCATCTACCTAGAAACGATCTAGCCTAACTTTACACTGCCAAGTCTGCGCCTTCCTCTCTTCCTCTTCGTTCTCTCGCCCGTCTGTGTATCTTCGTCATCCTCGAGCCTTATCCTCCGTCTGTCGAAAAACCGCCTGCTTCTAAGGAGCAGCTTCTGGACCCGCTCGAGCAATTCCCACGCGGATTGATCCCGCGCTGAAAACTCGTCAATAATTTCCGGGAATCTCGAGTAGCAGGTAGCGAAGAATTGCTATTTTCTGAATTGCATCGTTGAGTCTTTTACGGGCACTAAAATATTCATTTATGGCTGGACGTTATTTAAACATATTTATGTAAATCCTTTGTTAACAATTATTAATTTATGAAATATAATGAATCAATTACAATTTCATGACTGGTCGCTCATAAAATGCACCTGAGGGAATAGTAACCATCATCGTTACATTTCTTTTGCTAGATTCGAGCCTATTAGTCGAGAAGTCATTGCATTATTCAGGCCCGTAAAATCGAAAGAGCCGCGCATTAAAATAACAATTGCCCTCGCGAAACAATTAATAAACTGCAATATAAATCTCCCCCGGACGATTCCCCCGCGGAATCCTAATTCTCCCGGCGGCTCGAATTCAGACGATTGAGAATTACGTGAAATTTCTTAAGATGCTCTCAATTACTGGGTAATTTCACTGGGAATCTCGAGAGCGCGCCGTTTCTCCCGCCGCGGGAAAGCCAGAGCGAACTACCACCAGCTTGGGCGAGCAAGTGTCTCGGGAAGTTTCTCCACGTCTAAGCGAAAACATTACACCGTGTACGTGATCCTTTCCAGTCTACGCAGCCTAAGATTGAGTGCGCTGCAGTGGCTTGTACAGTTCAACAGACACCCACACACACACACATAGACCCCGCGGGGGGAGTATCTCCCAGCTAAGGCAACCGGGGGGGAGGGACGAGGAGGGGAAATGGAGACGCGCGGGACTCGGGAGTAAATTGGTAAAAATGTCTGAGGGCTGTTTGGAGGATGGCGAACACGAGCGGGCTATTCTTCAGTCTCTTGCAGCCCAGCTCTCTCTCCTTCTCTCTCTCTCTCGTCCTTTTCCCTCCGCTCTCCTTCTCGCATTTTCCCTCTCGCTTTTTTTTCTCTCGCGCACATAGACACTTTCTTACGCCGGATTCACCGGACTCCTTTTTCCTTTCATTTCGACTCTCTTGGACACACTGCCGCGCCGAGCTTCCCGATCCCTCTCGCGCTTTATGGGCTGAGAAAAGTTTTGCGCTGCAAGCGTTCGGTCGAGGTGTAATTTTACTTAGTACCGCGGGCTATACGAACACGTCACTACGGAGTCGTAAATGAGAATTAAGCGTTAATGGCGCTAAATCTGAAAGGGGACGTTTTTTATTCGCCCGCGAGGCTCTTTATGCAGGAGGACTAGCATGATTTAGACGCGGCGAGTGGACATTATTTAAACGAAAGAAGACATTATGAATTCAAGTTAGTACGGTACTGTAAGAACCTCGATAAATTCAGGTTAAACACACCGTAAATTTCGCGGCTAAATTATTTTTTTTTTTTTTTTTTGCTGAATTCGCAAAATCTATCCTCACTAACGTAACATTCGCATTCCCACTTGTAAGCGGGCCTGCCTCGTCCGGACTCGAAATAAACCCCAACACCGTTTCTGTTTATCCTTTTCTCGGCCGTGGGGGCAGTTCTTTGCAGACCAAGTGTACGCGTCCCTCGCGGCATTTTCGGTGGATGTCAGTCCGAATGAAGACGCGCGTACCCAGCCGGGAAATTGAGTGACCCCCGGTGGATGCGCGTGGGTGAAATAGACACTGCGAAATAGAGAGGGATGAGCGGGGAAGGGGGGGGAGGCAACCTTCATAAAAGATAAACGAAATCTTTCGACAGCGCCGGGGAGTATCGCACGTGTTGATTCGCAATCACGCGTCCGCTCTCATCGGATGTGACAAGCTGGACTCTGGCGAGAGAGAGAGAGAGAGAGAGAGGCTTTCTGCCCCACCGAGCACTCGTTTTCTTGGTATTGCTTCGATGGATCTTGTCGGAAATCGATCATACGACAATCGTAGTCGGACCGCTGTCTTCGATGTCTGGATCTCTGCTCGGTCGGGATATTTTAGAGCGATATTTCCAAGTTTATGGTTTGCATTCGTCCGGGGAGAATATTCAATGCAGAGGAATGCTTTAAATGTGCTTGAAATAGATGGCATTCGTTGTAGAAGCCTTTAGATGAAACAGAAATTAAAATTCATTAGCCAGTGTATTCATACTACGTAAAAGGAGTTTCTCTTAGAACATCGTCGTAAGGTAAAATTACCAATGAATATACATAGTACTTTAAACTTGATACTAAAAAGGAGGAGCTTCGGGGAAAAAAGAAAACTGTGAATTTTTATTTCCTCCTTAAACATTTGTTTCTGCTCCATTGTTGTGCGCAATGCTCGAAAGTTCAACGGCGACGAAGTAACTTTTTGTCACAAAGAGCGCGGGAACTTAGTTTGCATTTCAGTTTGCTGAAAACTTTTCCAATGAATAAAAAACGAAGGCGAAAGCCATCCGGCGCTTCGTCAATAAAACGCGCCTGCATCCTACGCACACTTTCAGTAACATCCCGACGACAAAACTCGAGAATTGCCGTTATTATCGACGTAATGCGTTCGCCATTAAAGCAAAATGTAACTTTTTGGATCCCGGGCCGCAGGCTGCCGCGCAAACGAGAAAGTCGACGACTCGCGGAGCTCCGCGCGACAAACGGATCTCGAGAAAACGAAGTGTGCGCGAGCGTGAAGACGGCACTCCAGCGAAGACGCGCGGTAACACAATGCGGCTTGTTCCCGCGGCGTCTGGGAAAGGAGTTCTGTCTCGTTGTTCGCGCAATTATTTTGCTCTTTCGCTCCTGCCCCCCTCTCTCGCTCTCTCTCGTTTCTCCGGGATCCGAATTAGGTGCTCGAGAGAGCGCAGTTTGCACGGATCTCGCCTTGGGACATCGTTACGCAATGAAAATGCGGATTTCTGACTTTCTCCTCCTGCTCCCTCTCTCTCTTGGCTTTCTTTATTTTTCCACTCCGCGGGCTACGTACACATCTTTTCGTTGCACGGCTCGCGAGAGTCGAGAGCAGTCGCCGGGAAGAGAGAGCTTCAAGTAACCCAGACGATAAGGTTAGAGGCAAACTTTGTAATGATGTTAAATGCAAGTGGAACGGAATAACAAATTGCCAAATCTCAAAGAATCTGTTTATTCGAGAGGGAAGTACTGGCGTTCCGAATCTTTTACAAAGTCAACTCGATATTGATTTCCAAGCTATTTCTCCTCCGCTAAATTTTTGTAAATATTAACTAATCCGGTTCGAATGTGCTGAAACACATTGAAACGTACGGGATCCCGAGAGCAGGTAGACACGTGCTCGATACTCATTTAATTGCAAAGTTTTCGGACCGACTCGGCGCGGATCGCGAGAGCGGGACGACAGTTAAAAACGATTAAGTGCAGAGTGCAGAGGGTAGGGCCGCTCGTCGTCGGTGTGTTCTTTTTCCCCTCACGGCTCAATAAGCACGTTCTTCCGGATAATTTTCGCCAAGTTTACGAAAGTTCGCTCGCCCGCGCGAACAAGAGACGGTGCGGCGGGACGAAAAAGGAGCACACCGCCACTGCTGATTCCTCTTGCAAACGCAGCCGGGGAAGTTCGAGTGTAAGGAGGAGCGAGAGGGTGAATCCGTACACCGCATTCTCGCGCGCGTCGAAGTAGCCCCGGCCGTGGAGGGAGAGAGAGGGCGAACTTTTAGTGTCGCTCCTTCCTTCGTACTTTTTGCAGATCCGCCCCTTTCGCGCATTCTCTCTCCCTTTCTCTCTCGATCTCTCGATTCCTCCCGCGCTCTTAATGCGATTATTATCGGCTCGAGTGTGTATGTTATCTAGCTTTTCGACTTTCGAGACTAGCTTTTTTTCCGAGCGGTGCTGGAGCTCTTTTGCTGCAGTTTTGTTTTTCAGCCAAAAGTTATTGAAGTCGAAGTGAAGGACAGGGACGGGGACTCAAAGTTCTCAGAAACTTTTACAATTAAACTATTTTAATATTGGCTGACTTTTGATTGTAATTCGAAGGCGAAGCTTATATTCGTTAAAGTGACGGAACTTCATTCATAAAGCCCTCAAAAACTTGGAGTAACATTATTTCACGAAAATTGAACGCAAAACAAGTCGCAAGACGCGAAAGTCTCTTCAGGCAGAGAGGCACTCACCATCCCGCGCAGAGCCCAGCCATCCCCGTCCAAAAAAGCTCGCTCGTCAAAACTTGGCTTACAATCGGCAGCCATTCTCGGCGGCTCCATTAACGACAGGCCCAGCCGGTGCACCTGCTTTTAGCTCCGCGGCGCATTGTTCGGATCGCGAATCAGGTGCTCCCCCTCTTTCTCTCTCTCCCGCGATCGAGCGGTTAATTAGCGCGGAGTGCGTATCGTTTATGGCGCAGCCGCAGTAATTTGCCGGGACGGATGTAACGGCCGCGGAGCCTCGTATTTACTATGACAACAGCGTCGGCGCTGGTTTTGCCTCTCGGGCCGCGTAATGCGACCGCGCGCTTCTGGACAAGAAGGCGAGGGTGGTTTTAGGCGCCCGCCGTTTGTTTCTCGTTGTGCGCGGAGCCCATTTTTTGTCCATTACGCTGCAGCGCGGGCGGCCTCGATTTTTTTTCGCCTCGGTAGTTTAATTAGGAAATGAAGTTTTTGGTCGCCGGATGCGACTTCGCTTCTCCTGGGGGAAAAGGTGAAGTTCTTTCTCGGGGCTGGTTGTCGGCGCTGTCGGGGCGCGGTGTGAGTCAGCGCGTTTTTTCGGCTCGCTTTAATTTCGAAACGTTTTTGCGCCGGCAGGGAGCTTTCTCCCGCTCTCTCGTTCGGAATAACGATTTACCTTGTTCCTCGTAATGTACGTGGGATGTATTCTTTTTTCGGGATTTGTATGGGGCGAGAAAATTGTGCAGTTAACGACACGTAAATGCAAATGTTACTGATAGTTTGTTTGCTTCTGGAGATTAATGTATTTGTATGCGAGAGCCATTAACGGAAATGAATGATAATGAGATTTCTGTTTTTCAATTCCTCTCGACACAAATTAATGATAAAGTCACTCAAGATTTAATTCACAAATTGTGCTTCAGGTTTCCATTTTTAATATAAAAAATTGATACCTTTATTGACGAAAACAATAATGTTTTATTACCGACTCTCATAATCGCAATGATACACATATTTACTCTTTATTCGCATTTATTTTATTTCACCGCTCGACACGTTTTAATAATTTTACAATACGTTAAATACACAATATTAACCCAGTTGAAGCATTATTCGCGCTGAAACAAACATATATTTTTCCGAAAGAATAATCGGCCATCAATGATTATTTTATCGCCTGGATAAAAGAGCCTGGCAATCATGTAACGCAATTAAATGTTAATTTACTAAAAGCCAATACGCGTCAAAGTGCATCCGCGTAGGACGACACGAAGCGCGCTTGACGTCGTAGCAGCGGCATAATAAATTAATGCTATAACTCGAGTAGATCATCCCTCGACATTCGCCGTTGGAGCGCCTCCTCGCAAGATATCCGATGATCAATGAAAAGGCGCGCGGATAAAAGGCAGCGATGCGCAAAGAAGGAAACTTTATCGAGCCGCGTAAACTCCGGGGAATGGCTTGTTTTCACGCGTTATAAAACGCCCGACACACGTCGAACACGTTGACGGTGTGGGATAGAAAGATAGAGAGAGAAGGAAGCGCTTCCAAGGGAGAGAATTAAAAATCCTCTCCGGGGGATTATTTCCGAGAAGATCGGGATGGACATTCATTTCATGGACCGTCGATCCGACTGGACGCGCGGTGAAAGCTGTAATTTTTGCCCGGGAATTCATTTCTGCAGGCTCGAGCGCTGCTCGGTATAAATACATAAATATATGACAGACTGAAAATATGTTTTATATGGCTCTGCTGACGTTTAAATGTTTTCTTGATGACCGTTGAGCTTTTTAATTATTAAATAACTGCTCCACATCAAACTGCGAGTGTAAAAGGCCGAGTAAGGAATATTGATGTATAATTTTCGAAGTAAAAATAGAAATAGTTCATGATGCATTTATTACGAGGAGACAAATTTAAATGAATTCAACTTATTCAATTTTTTCAGAAATTAAAATTGAAACTTTTTTACATTTACGTTGAAATCAACTTTTATCGTCTAGACGAGTGGTCATTTTTTATGCAAAATTGATTATGGGAAAATTAATTCAATACTTAAAAATTACAATTTTTCTTCCCGAACGTCAATAAATTACACCAATCCAAATAAAATATTGTAACTCCAAATCAACTTTGTAACAGAGCATAAAACTCATTAATAAAACAAATAAAAACGCTTAATCCACAGTTGATTCAACGCCAAATTTCCTTTAAAAAAGGAAAAAAGCGAGGCCTTTCAATACCCCCTTGAAATCGTTTCTAGACAATAGAGCTTTCGCCTTTCTCTCTCTCCACTGTTGCACAGCGCGCAAAACGTCAACTCATCCTCTCGCTCGCGGCAGCTGCGCTCCTTTCTGCAGCGACCGCCTCGGAGCAAGAGAGAGATAGAGAGAGCCCTCGTCGAGAGCTCCCGAGAATTGTTTTTCAGCATCGCTGCTAATAGATATTGCTTCCGCCCATCAAACTGCCTTTCTCTATCCCCGGGCTTATATCCCGAGGCCCGACATTAAAAGGGCGCGATGAGCCCCAGTTAGGGAGATTAAGCAATTGGAACGGCTCCGGCAATCGGAAAAACTTCGAGTGGCAATTTTCCTTGCCGCTTTTCTGGTGTTATTCATTCCTCTCGCCGCGGGCAAACTGTTTTCGATAATACCCAATTAATGACGGGCTTGCTGGAATCGAGCCTTTTGCGGCCGAGATCGAGTTTCACCTCTTTGTTCCTTGAGATTCGACTCTTTTGCGGGTTTATGTACACTGAGAAAAATTTTTTTTAATAATTAAGATTTTTTTTTTAAAAATTACTATTTTAATGGTACTTGTGGGACAC
>JAWWEM010009744.1:0-26177 GCA_035582935.1 Ormyrus thymus | reverse complement strand
CTAACCGCGCCCAACGCTGCTTAACTTTGGTGATCGGACGAGAACCAGTGCGATCAGCGTGGTATGGCCGTTGGCGGAGATCTTTAAGTAGATGTTGGGAAAATTGAGTATCTCTCAAAGGAGATAATAGCAGAGCTTATTATAGGGATTCTGAATTTAAATCGATCATTCGGATAAATATTTTCTGTGAGCATACCGTAAGTAAGTATTTATAGTTTTTGAGTGCCCGGACAAACCAAATCTCGTATAAGAATGCATTTTTATGGAAGACCGCTAACGAAGGGCTTATTTGGAAATCACATATTAAAAAGAAGCATAACCCTAGTAGAAATCACATACTTTGCCCATTAATTAAGGAGCATTTTTGGACCATTTTCTGAAAAATGGTCAAAAAATGCTCTCAAAATGTATTCAATTTCTACCAGGGAATCAAAGGCTTGCAAGTAATATAAAAAGGAAAATATGAAAAAGAAAGAACACCAACATTCGCGCGTGGTCTCCCATCCATTAATTACTTAACCGCGCCCAACGCTGCTTAACTTTTTGGTGATCGAACGAGAACCATCAGTGCGATCAACGCGTGGTGTATAGCTGTTAGCGGAGATTTTAACTAGACGTTGGCAAAATTAAGAATCACTCTAATTTTAAGAGGAAGAGAATTAGGGCTTATTTCGATTCCGACGTCTTTTACAGAGTATTACATAAATATCCGATGCATCGATCTGGCGAGATAAGAAAGATTAAATAGCTGTATACTGCTGTTGTGGTAAACTAAAAGATCTTTACTAGTTATAAGTAAAGTCTTTAAAATAATGATCAATCGAGCATACTTGATATTGATCGATTATTTGATATCGTAAGATCCGTGATGCAATGAATGAAAGCATTTGGCGAGGTTAAAAAAAGCTTAAATCCCGATTTAAGAATCGACCTTCGAGGAAAGATAAGCAAGTTGAAGGCGAGCCATCCGTTGTTCCATTCGCCTTTCGACAGGCGCGCGCCGCTTCTAAGTAGAAAACGTCGCCTTTAGTCAGCCGGCGACTTTTTCTCAACACCGCGGCGTCACGCTGGCCATTTCAAGCGCTTATAAGAGATGGCTTTAAACCCAGTAATCCACAAAAGACAAATTCGAAATTTGAAGTCAATAAGAAATTGTTAAATTGTTAGTCGTTTAGATAATGATTATTAATCACGTTAAGAAAATTAGAATTATTTTAAAGTTTTTAAATTATTCCAAAACGCCTTAATTGCCAATTCATTTGTTGCAGGTGTTACATAAGATATCTGAAGTTCTCGAGCCCGTCCAACCCCTCAGAAGCACTGAACTCGTTTATAATCCTGATGCCTTTCAATTCCTGAACCAAAGTGAGATCTTAAATCTGGGAAATCATCGTATTCGGTTAGTATGCAAATGCTTTTCGCTCGAGTAAATCTAAGTTAAAAAAGAGTTGTTAAAAATATAAAATTGATTACTTAATTTTTAATAAGCGCATTCCGCTATGTATAAAGAAACGGAAAGAATGTAATCTCCAGAAAGGTAAATCGTGGTCTAAATTTTGTATTTCAGTACTTTCCACAACAGGGTAAAGGTAACTGAGAAGAGCAATATCTTCTCGGCGGAAGGAAAATACACCTTCTTCATTCCAGTTGATGAAGGCTTTAAGGTACGTGTAAAAGATAAAACATTTTTTTAAATTATAAGCGTCGAGATTTTACTTTTCTGGAAGCTTAATTTATAGCGCCTTAATAAAGCTCGTGGAAATGAATAATTTCTAGCGGTCCGCAGAAATAAAACGCGATATTAAAGCCAGGTACCTAACAAGAATTAGTTTCGCTACTGAAGCGTTGTTTTCGAGCGCTTTTATTTGAAAATAAAATCGGGGCGGACGTTTCTCATCGCTCTTGGCTTCATATCCTGTCGCATTGCCGTATTTCATTAATTTGGTCGAGCGGTTTCGCAAAAAGCTTTCAACTGCTCAACGTCGCCACAACAAATGTATCGGAAAGCACTTGACTCGCCGCGCGCAGACCGCCCAAGTTTTTCGCTTATACGAGCTGGGATTTTCTGCTTTGTTTCGACTCAAGTTTTATAAATCCGAAATAAAAATGGCTTTTGTATCATGAGCGACGGAAGGAGCTCGTGCCCGCGTTACGACTGCTATTCCAGCGCGCGTTACAAGCATTAAACCGACTTTTATTCTCTTGTTATCCAAAGCATTTTTAACTCGTTGCAGATTTTTTTTTCACTCTGTCATAGCTAAACAACAATTTTCAAAGTTTCCGGACGTCGTGTACCGTCTTCGTGCGTGCACTTTTTGAGATTCCAAAGAACGTACTTGTCGAAACTTCAAAAGCAACTGTCAGACCCCTTACGTATTTCAATGTCAATTTGAGCTAGAAAAATTTGGGCATGTTTATTCGGGACGATACTTTTGAAAGGTGCTGGAAAACACAATTCTAATGCATTCTGTCAAGATCCTTTTTATCGTCAGAGAACTTTCTTCCTTTGTGAAGTAAACTGTAAAATTTTAAGTGAGCTACTGCAGCAGCGGAGAGCTAAGAGAAAAATTCAATTTTCGAATGAGTCCTAAAGGCTGCAGTGTTTTTACTCATTCCCAGGATCGTGGAATCTCAGAGCTGACGTCAAAGCTGAGAAAGAAGTCGACGCCTTTGGCCCCTGTTATTGTCCGGTCTGTCTACTCGACTTTTTGCTGCCTCGTCTCTCCTTTCTCGCCTCTTCGGCGCGTAAGATGGGAGGCCGATTTTATTTCGCTTTCGAGAAGCTGTACCCTTTTCTTTTGCTTTCTTTGCCTCTCTTCTTGACGTCGCTTTAGCGGAGTGCTGCTCAAGATATTCGTTCTAAGAATTGAGAATATGATTTTTACGGTACTCTTCAAGTCCGAAAATGTTGGAAAAATTCAAATAATTCAAAGCAATTTGGCTGTTTGATTTTTTATAAAATTAGGAAACGTAATAAATGTATTTTAAAATCATTCAGTTGCGGAAAAATATTAATAATTTCAACATCGTCAGGTATAAGTCAAAATTAAAAATTACTTGATAGTTTTTTGGAAATTAATTAAACTAATTACATATAATCTGCATCTTCATTGCTTAACAAGGAAAGTCAACTTTCGAATACGTTTTCTAACATAAAAATATTAGTCGAATGCTCGTTTATTTCTTTTAATTTTACGTGCTGTTTTAGTTAAAATCTAAAAGAGGCCGATGTTTGTGCAATCATTTCTAGCAATAGAACAATCAACTGTAGAATATTCATTCCATACGAACGACAAAGTTAATAATACTCATTCCTTAACTATTAATATACTTTAAATGTTTCAAAAATACACGTATACTTGCTGAAATGTAATTAACGAAAATTCTTCGATCGGGTAGAAAGGTGCGCAGTAATCTTAAACGTATTTCAATAAAAACGAAAGATGAAAAATTGACGAAAGATTTATTCCTCTCTTAAAAGTGTAAAACATTATCCAAGAGTGCTATCTTTCATTATCGATCTAATTGCTCAAGCAGCCGTCCGTCGACTTCTCGACGCTCGTCAATCGTTTTCCCGCTTCGAAAGAAGAGGATCCCACGTCGTCGATCACCATCGACGCGTCTTCGTTACGTGATTACGCGCGAGCGGTCATCGATCTCCGGCTGCTCCCTTTATATTTCGAGGCCGCGCGCCTCTCCGGGCAAAGAGCGACGGCTGCGGGAAAAAGGTAACACTGAGCTTTTAGCGGCGCGCGGCTTTGGATCCCCGAGAGCAGCGAAAAGATCCCTTTTAGCGCCTTTATATCAATGTGCGCTTGTCTTTTTTAGCGAGGCTCTCGTAAACGCCGCTCGTTTTTCAGCTGATTCGATGCGTCGGCAAGTGAAATATTGATTTTTTAAAAAGTTTTTTAAAACAACCCGCAGACGCAGCGCTATATATTTATCCATTTACGGCGTTTTACGCTTAGGTAAAAAACATTATTAAACATACTTTATAAATTTCAATAAATTTGTGACGGAAATAATACTGATAAAAGAATATTTTTACGCAGCTGCAAAAAGTTCCAATTAAAATTTAAAATAAAAATTCTACAAATTTCTTCGATGCAAACTGGATAATTATGTTAATTAAAAAAATTTCACGAGTTCTTTAAAAAAAAATTACCTGATTACGGTTAGCTCCGTAATTAGTGTTTCGTTAGCGAAATTAAAACGCGAGTATGATTTCTTTTAGAAACGACATATTCTGTGAAAGGTTTTGAACGAAAAGACGTAATGAAAAACTATTTTTTGCAGCCGACGCCACGAGCGAACAAGATCGATCGCCAGGTGATCGACGGTCACGTGATACCGAATCACGTGTTATTTACAGCGCCGACACCGAGCAACAAACCCTACGAGACCCTCGCCTTTGGCGACAACCTGAAGGTCACCATCAGTTTCTCGACCGAGCACTCCGATAAGGGTAGCGACAAGTGTGAGTTGACCTTTTTATTACGGCAATGAACAAAAGCAGGTTCAATTGTCAAGTATTTCCTCGTTCGAGATGATTTCACGTTTTATTAACGCTCGTAAGACGCAGGCATTCACAATAAACCATCGAGTTTGAAATTTGATGAATAGTACTCTGATGAATTTAGTCCTTGATTTGAATTTCTGAAATAAATTAGCCAATATTTGCCTTTCAAAATAGTACGCATTCGTTCGACGTTAATAGAGCAATAATGGCTTAACGTACGAATCAGTTGATTCGAGACTAATATTGAATATTCAACCTGTCATATGAAAATTTAACTGTCATATACTGAAATCGTTAGCGTAGACGTAACATTGAATTTATAGGACACGATTTTATACTGCAATATAACAAGTTTCAGTACTACACCGTTAGTGTCATTTTTCATATGCAGTTGGAGTTAGACCTCGTATAAATCATGTTGTATACTGAATAAATTATATAGATATTTTATATAATGCCCTGTATCGTTTGAATGTGTTTTTACGTAAATATCGAGCAGTTTTTTAAATTAGTTACTCCACTGCGGTATGTCTTCTTTTAGTCCGATAAAAAATTTATGGTGAACTCGAAGGATAAATAGAACCTACTCTTTAAATAAAGCTAAACAACTTTGATTAAACGAGCTTTTCTTCTAGACATTTTTTATGCTACTGTGGGAACTTAATTTTACTGTAATATAATTCAAATGTCATTTAACTAACTCTTTCATATATTACGTGTATTGGTATTATAAAAGTACTTCAAAAAGGTTCAATTATCAATTAGAAGTGTAGTACGGTAACTGTTTCGTCTCAAACATTGGAAATATCATTTGAAGTGGAAAAATATCAGTAAAATCTTATATTAATGCGGTATGACGCTTAAACAAAATCAAGTTGAATCCTAACAATGACGAAACTCCGCTTTAATTCGCTTATTGTGAAGCTCGCATAATTTCATATTGAAAGGGACATATTTATAAAAGGAAGCCATCTTTTATAGGAATACGATTTGATATACAACTTAGCCCGGCGAGCGCTTCGACGTATTAAAAATAAAACGTTTTAATCGACAGATTACGTAAAGTCGGACACTCTGCTGGGCGACAAGTCGCATCCGACGGCCTCGGTGCTCGCCGAGATCGTCAAGCCCAACATCCCCGTGAAGAACGGCGTAGTCCACCTGATCCAGAATCCGCTTATGGTCGTCGATACAACCGTCCAGGAGTTTATTCAGGTCAGTGCCACGCTTCCTTAATCCGCGGACTCTCTCCTTTATTTGTCTTAAAGTTACCCCGGGAAGAAGAAGAATCGCACTAGATTTCATAACAGAAGAGAAATCAGCCGATTACCGAAGCCTCCTTCGCCCCTCTCATTCGGTCGTTTGGTCACTACTCCACTGGTCCGAGCACACCCGACTTATACTACTGAGTTGGGCGCCAATCCTGTCTGACAGTGTGCACAGTTTTTCTACGTAAATGTAATAGTGCTGCAAGAAACGAGTTTTAGTTAAGTTTCTAACTGGAAGATGGAGCAATTAGAAAGAGAATTGAGTTATACTAATTGGAAAGGATTAAACATCGGAGGGAAATCTCTTTAAAATGATGTTAGTTTATCAAATTATTCCGAGTTGAGTTGTAAAGTTATTTGTTTCGGTTGAACCGATCATCCCAATAGACGGAACGAAATGAATTATGCAAAGTTAGACGCGAGCCGCGAACAAGTTTTCGGCTGCGCAAGTAAACGGAAAGCAAAACATTCTTTCGCTTGATTAAAATGGAGCCTCGCAGCTCTTTTATTAACTTCCCCTCGGCTTTCGCTTTTTTGCTTCCTCCTCCGCGCTCATAGACTCGTGGCGAAAATACTTTCCGGTGGCCGATTATTTGCATTCGCGCTAAGTAAGCCGGAAGGGAAAAAAAGTTGGGCGAACTGTTTCAAAGAATATTTCTCCCGCCGGCGAAGGAGGATCGTTTAACTTTGCGTAACTAAGGACACGGTGTATCGAGACGTCAGAAATTTTTAAACGAGACCGAACCTTTTTCTTTGACTTTTCAAACATTTAAATTCTCGTTTAACTTTCTCAAATCGACTGTGTATCATACATTATGTTGGAAGTAAATTTTTCAAACGACGCCGAGCAGCGGTCCTTTATATACGAATTCTCGAAGCACGAATCGCTGCAGTGATGAGACACGCTTTTCCCGGAGCGCTGAAAACGTCGGAATCAAAAGAGGTCGGGGGCCAGAAACAGAGGAAAAAAGAGAGCCGGAGGGGGAGAAATAGCATTTTGCCGCGAAAAGCCTTCGCGTGTAGCGGCGGCTTCCCTCCGTCACTGCGGCATCTCTTCCTTTATCGTTGCCGTTGTTTGTACACAGTCGGGGCTGTCTCTTTGACTAAACGTCGCGGCGCAACAATGCACGCCGGCTGCAGGGTAAATTTGATGCGGCGAGCAATGCACTTTGTGCTGCCGTAATGGGCCTCGAGAGTCATGAGTTCGGCGAGCATTCTTTCGGAAGCTGATTCCCGCTTACACAAGCTTCGACGGGCGGCTATTCAGGTCGTTTTTAAAATTCAAAATCTGACGCTGAGCTCTGGCGACACCTCGAGCTACTCGCGGCGATCCATTAACGTCGCGGGGGCGTTCCGTCGATGACGATTACATCGCGACAAGGCCTCGGCGACGCGCGCGCCGCTTCCATTCAAGCGTGCGCATCACGTCGCGCCTCGGCAACCCTTTGCCGCGCCTTGCATGTGTCCGAGAATACTAATGGCTCGCACTAATGCACCGCGCACTTGGAATCCGTAAAGCGTAATCCGCGTAGCGGCGGCATTCGATTCTTCGCGATGGACTCTCGGCCGTTTTCTCCCCGATGGAGCGATTCGATTCGAGGCGCTCCGAATGAATTTCGGCTTATTTATCTTACCTTGGACGAGACTTGGGAGGCTAAGCGCGCTAGAGTGGCGCTCTTGGAAGCAGAAATTTTCTTTTCAGAAAAGGGGACGTAAAAAGTGGACACGGAATGCCTCACTAAAACGGCGAACGATCCATTCCGAGCCAGTTTCCTCGCTCTGGGCTGCGCGTGGCTCTCTCGGAGCGCGGCTCGCGACTGCCGAAAGTAAATTAAAGCGCTCGCCGGGAAATATAAAGAACTGGAACGATGTCTAGGTATATACGGACGGCGGCGGCATAATATGCCTAATTAATTTAACTCGCGCAGTGCTTTATTACCTCACGCGCTCGCCTCCTCGCGGCATAATAATGTTCCTTCGGCGCGACTTTGCCCGTAAAACTTCAACTCATCAAGCTCGCGGCGCATTACAACATCGAAGATAACTCTTTCCCTCCCGTCCCTTCTCATTTTCTGGCCCCGGCGATACTTAAGCTCTCGCTTTTACACGCGGCCCGCGCTTTAATAATAAGGAGGTTATATTCTGTTAAAATTAAGCCGCGAGAGTGCATTTCTTTACGATTCCGACGCTCTTTTTCTTTTTCGCTTTAACGACTGAGCCGAGAAGCTGCTGCTTCTTAATACTTACCGAATGCGAGGTAATTTCCCTGTTGAAATTAAGCCGCGCTGCAAAGAGCCCGACCGGCTAGACTCTTTTATGGTATGACTTGATTGCGTTCCCGTTAAATCTTACGACAATCATATGATTCTGCTTTCTAAAGGGATGATTTTTTTCCCTTCCACGACGCCGCTCGTTCAGACGAGGTGTGCAATAAAGAGCTTGTACACGCTGTCGGACAGGAAATTTGCTTCAATTATGTACTGGGTCACATATCACGCAGCTCTCCTAACTCTTATAAATACATTGACATTAAATGGAAATGTTCTCTCAGCGTACATAAATAAAAGAAAAAGAAATTCTTACATCGAATATGCGACAGACTATAATTAGATATCTAGAATCTAATCACATTTAAATTACAGATCATCGATATATATACACAACTTGCCTGACTTATTAAGCCACCATCTGAATATGTGTATACGTTTTTGTACGTTTATCCATCGAGCACATTTTCTTGCAATTGCACCTAAGCGTTAAGTGACCATGTCTCTGTGTATGCATATACATCCACGTGTATACGCATGCATATATACCTATATGCAAAAGAAAAGAAAAATATATATTTGGATTCAGAACATCAGCAGCCTAATGGAATGTTCACTGCCTTTCTTTGGCAGAAATCTCTCGGAGAAAAACGTGGACGCACACGTAAATACGAAAATGTACGTGTATTTACGTGTATGAGTCACGTCTTCGGCACATCTCAGCCTACTGTCTGCACCCTTTGAACCTCGTGACCTCGGGAGGCTGCGACGAATATCGAAACGATGAACGTCAGCAAGTGTGCATTAAATAGGCTTACGTTCTTTATCTCGCTACCTCTATATTTGTCTGTCTGTCTGTCTGTCTTTCTCACTCTCAGAAGACTTTTTTTTATAATTATTATTTTTTTTCATGGCAACCTGTTTCATTTCATTTGGCGACTCTTATAGTGTCGTTTTGATATTGTCTTGCACCAATTATAGTGCGAAAGAAAATCCTTTATTTCCTGATTTTGGGACTCGGATTCTTCTATTGAGTCAATTTCAATTTAACATAAGCAATTTAATATAAGCTAGTTATATAATCAGAGTCCCAAAATCGATATGGACGACATACTAATGATTTCATTTCAGCTCTATCCTACACGTGCACTCAGTGTATTTAATGGCAATGCCGAACGAAGAGGAAAGTCTTTTAAACAATCCTTGTGTAGTAAAGCGATCGACTATTATGTTAATGGCAGCGCAAAGACAATGTTTATCCTTATACATACTATACGATCTTACTTTGGTGTCTAGGAAAAGCACAAGAAAAGCCAAGTTCCGCCGTCTTTTTGCACCGCCTGACTGTGTTACATATTATATATGCAAACATGGCACCGATTAAAGCACACTGAAATAATGTACCATCAAAAGACCTTCTTTACTGTACTGTAATCATTTTAATGGAAACTTATTCGTCTTGGATAGTTGTTTTCAGTGTGCTGATACTACAACATATACCGCCTATTTATTTCAGCAGATCGCTCTTTCATTCGTTTTTTACGCTCCGTTTCTTATTGATCTCCTCTAATCGTGTCCTTCTTTCACTCCCTTTTTAACGACATTACTCTAGACTTTGTCATTAATTTCTTAGCTTACATACACAACAACGAAATTGCCAATATTATATAGATTTTGCACGTCATTAATAAAATAACTGCGAAGAAAGAATGGAGAGACGGATAACCAAAATAAGGGAACAATAACATTTTTGTTTGGTTCCGAAATTCTAAATATTATCACAATATGTTAATACAATTTTTATAAAAATTCTAAAACCTTTATTTCATGAACAATGTCTTTTACTATACCACTGACTTAAAATACTTCTATTATACATGCAAAAATACAGGCACATTTATTACACTACTTGTATGCGTAAAAGAGTGCATAAAAGCGTACGTATTATTTCCCCAGTAATTCGAGTATGTATCCACTTTTAATTGCTATTGATAAAAGTATAAGCGAGTAGAAAGGAGTATAATAAGGATTACAATTTATAAAGTAATACTTCTAAACACCCTCTTTTTAACTTCCACAAATTGTTTCATCATTTCTTATCATGTTATATTGCCAATTCTTTTATTAAAATAGTAGATAATATTGAAAGTACCAATCATCGTGTAAATTTACATGGATAAATAACGGTTAACTTAAACTTTTTAATTCTTAAATTCGTCAAATAACCTTTTCGAATTAATAAACTCTTAAATTAAAAAGCCATTTAAAAAAAAAATTATAAAAGCCAAGCAAGTTCGAAATAATTCAGCACCTTCTTCATCGATTCTCCAAAGATTCTCGCGTCTTGCCTTTTTTCTCGTATTGAATTTTTTATAATTAACACTGACTCAATAGCGCCCAGGCGAAGCGTTTGCGGAATTTTTCAGGAATGAGCAGGAGAAAAATAGCAAAAATCAACTGACTGCTTACTTTTCTTGCAAGTTTTAATAAATTTAATGTTTGGAAAATGGGTATTTTGTCGATGCTGAAGAAAATTTCTTGTTTATTGCTGTTAAATTATTCAACTCTGTTCACTTCTTGTAGGAAAAGAGGTATTTAGAACGATGAAGAAAATTTTTCAAGCAAAAAGAATATTAAAACATTTTTCACCCGTTTTGATAGAACAAAGCTTATTTTCTTAGTTTTTTTAGAAAGCTTCCAATAACATTTTTCTGATTAGTCCATTATTTCTTTCATCAAAGTTTATTTCGACCAAAGTTTATTTTGAAATTTTAGTTTTCTTTTTAAATTTTTTACCGGAGCAAAGTAATACTTTTAATCTTGGCAAATTGTCTGCTGTCTATCATTTATTATTAAGAAAAATATTTCATATCTTTATTTAGTTGTAAAGCAAAAATAAATTACCTTAACAAAATCGTTACAGTAGTTGAACCTACTATAGATTTGATCATACATCACATTCTTTTAACAATATAAATAATTTAATATGTATTTATTTATGGTATAAATAATGATATCATAAAATAACTAATAAGAGCCAATAACTTGGTATTGGATTTCAATCTGTAACACTTTGCCTAAAAAATACTTCTGAGAAATCTTCGCTGCATAGAAATCAAATTTAATCTCATTTAAAAGCAATATTCTTTTACTAGCTTTCGGCGCAGTGCTAAATTAGTTTTCAGAAAACGAGAGGATAGAAAATTGGAGGAATATCGACTGTTATTTGTTACGGAACCGTAAAATAAATCGTGCCAATTTTCAGAAAAAAAATTATTCCCATCAAAAGATAATAAAGCGGAGCGAGTTCTATCTTTTGTGCTCGCTGAAAAATTCTGGCGTAAAACTAATTCGGGATCTACAAAAAGAGGAAAAAGGCTACTATGTCCGGGCGGAGTCTGTGATGTTTGACAATAGCGAAAAGTGAGAAAAATAAATGGACAATTTTTTTCTGCCTCATGCCCGACAGCTCGCGGAGAAAGAATTCGCGATTGAATCTCTGGGGGCCAACGTATTCTTCTGCTACTTGATGGACTTTTTGCACTTGAAACTTTGCTTTACAAAGTTCCAACAAAATGTGCAATAAAGTTAATTCTTTATTCTCACTATTGTATTTCGATTAAGGTCGTTAAAAAACGAGAATTTCTCGTTCGTGTCTCACATTGACGCCGTACTTGAGAAAATTAGAATTTGACTGAAATTCTGCTACAGTATAAAAGAGTAATGCATTCATGAAAAAAATTTCACTCTTTTCCTCGCGTAAAATGCAAAATTAACCACGAAGCTTAGAAGTCATTTTTGTGCTCCAGAATTTTTTAGCCGTAAACGCGAAAGGTAAAAAGCGGCGAATCGGGAAAGTTCTCCTTTACGGCCTGCGAAGTTGCAGCTGTTTATTAAACATTTTTGAAGGCCTATCGCGACTTGATTAAATTTCGAATCTCGCCTGAATTAATGTGTTTGATCAGTGAGCCCGCAAGTTTTTGTTTTTCGAATTATCCTAATTTATTGGAATAACATTTGTTCTTAGTATAAGTAAACACAGAATTTCATTCATTTCCAAGCTTCAATTCTACAAATTATGATCTTCACGGATTACTTGAAATGTTTGTAAAAACCATTGAACAAAAAGTTCTCCTCTCTATAAAAAATTCCGAATGTTTATCGCGCCGTGAAAAAGCTGCGCGGTTGAAAGCGATAGAAAACGTCAAAGCAGTGCGGCCTTAAAAATTCGTAAAGATTTATTTCAGCGGGGGGGCAAAGTGAATCCGTTGGCAAAGTGAAATTATTGAGAGATTTGAAAGCGGTCATAGAAAAAAAAGCCGGGAGCTCGCTCCTCTGTTTCCACTTTCAATTAAAAACTCACTCTTTTAAATTACTCTATCTCCCTCTTTCTTCTTTAAAGACTTTTCTTATACCCGTTGTGTGAGCAGCATCTGGCCATATAATTAAAAAGGCTTCTTGCGCCGCCGCGCCCACAGTTCTCGCGCAAACTAATGGCGATTAAATTATTAGTCCTCCTCCTACCCATTATTCCTCATCGTATCTTAATTCAGCAAGTATTTTTCATTTTTAATTTCGCTCAATTTCGCTCGAACGCTTACAGGGCTTATTGAAGATTAATTCCATTTCGGTTCGAAATTCCAAACGTAAAACTCGCAAACTTTACTTTCTGCCTGAAATTCAATATTTCTAAATATTAAAAGGGTCGCAAAACATTCTCTCCTGGAGCATTGTATTCGTCGTATACAAAGTCGAGCTCTACGCTGGAGGTTTAAACTTTTTGTTTTTATTGATAATTAAAAAAATTCAGCTATAAAAGTATTTTTTATTCGGTGGAAGCAAACAAACAATAAAGCTACCGGGTTCGGTGTTTCGTGCCGATTGAAAATTTACTTTTCGGGCTTAAAAAAATCTTTAGAAAGAACAAATTTATACAGCACACATGCACATAAAGGAAAAGCTGCTCTAAGCATATTCATCTATTTTGGGGGGAAAAAAAAGGAGAAATGCGAGATGCGTCTCGGGCAAGAAAGTTATGCATTTCGCGTGATGAAACTCGTTTCGCATTTTGGACGCAAAAAAGGAAAGGTGCGTGCAAAGGAGGAAACGCGCGCAAAAAAACATCGAACCGTCCTCTTTTTCGTATCTCAGAGGTGAAAAAGCCGAATACTCAGCTGCAATTTTCATGCATTTTTACGGGTCGATGAATTTTCTCGAGTCAGCAAACAGCGTCGCCATTCGACAGCAATCTGAGAACTTTTGAATCTAGGAAATATCTCACGCTGTACAACTGTTTTTTGTTTTAATTTTAATGATTTTTTTTTATTAAAGAATTAGAGTTTGAATTAAATTTTTCAAATCGTGTTGAAGAAAACACGGATATTTTCATCAAAATTTGAACTCACTCTTTCAAAAGATAAGCGAATAGCTGCATAGTTGAATCAAAGCAATTAGTACTAAATGCAAATATGTTGCAGAAGAAATTTTGAATTAAGTAAGCAAATTCAAAATTTCAAATCGCTGCTTGCCAAAGTCAGAGTACTATACAACGAAAACATTTTCCGAACTTAGTCCCAATGAACTATTACGTAAACGACAGTTGAACTTCAAGTGCTACTATTTTCCAGCTCTTCTTACTTTCATTGAAAATTCAGATTTTCTTCCAATACTAAAAATAAATAATGCATAATAACAGTTGAAAGCATCGTAACAAGCAATATCTTCTCAAGTTATCCGTTGCATTATACAAAAAGTACTATTTAGCTGCAAGAAGCCGCCACTCCAAAGCCGCCACTCGAAAAATGCTCGCCCGCGCGAGATTATGCCCGAGAGCAGAATTCGAGCGTCTTTCGCCGCGCATCGATATCTGACATTGATGAACGCAGTGCCGATATTACCGCATGCAGGCGCATAATGATGATAATGTAACGCGGGCCAGGGGCCTCGGCGCGCCCGAGAAGCCGCTCGTGAATCTTTAAAGCGCGAGGCTTGAAAAGCGGGCGCAGGCACTGCAAGCCCGCGTTAATCAATCGCATTCGCGCGGTTTCGTGCGCAAATATTCGCCTCCGTCGTTAATTCATTAAGACTGGCTTTTCATTATCCTCGGGGATGATGCTGGTTGGAGCACTCCTCGATATAGACGCGCTATGGCTTTTGCATTGTTCATGTTTCGTAATTTTGTTGCCGTTCCGCCGGCGCTCCCGTTCGAATCGATCGTTCGAGGGAACACTTTGGTGATTAGCAAGCGGTTAATCCAGCTGATAAAACTCTAGAATAATTCTGGGATTCTTGTAGAGATTGCAGTTTGGGATATTTTGTGGCAATTGACTTTTGTCGCTTAGTTATTGGATAAAATGGGGAAAGAATATTTTCGATGTTCCTGCAGAATTTTTAAATTTCATAAGCTACTTGGAGTCCGAAGACAAAGAAAAGTTAATATTTATGGTAGAAAGTCTATTTTAGGGTATGATGATTGGTACTTTCAAATATCGTAGTTAAGAATAGATTATTCATTTATATTACTCATTTTTATCAAGCGTTCCTTTTGATTTATCTGTCACTAATCAAGTATGACTTTATTATAAATAATTTTCTTTTTAATTTTTAACTTACAAAGTGATACTTGAAAATGTAGATTCTTCAATTTAATGCGTTTCAGTTGGCTAAAGTTTGTATTAAAGAGAAAATAAAGTCTTTTAACTATTATTTCGCGAAAGAATGCAAAAGAAGTTATCACGAAAATATGCTGCAAGAAGGAAGCTTTAAAACAATTTGATAAAGTGCATTCGATGCCTTGCTCAACACAAGTAGATTACTGATCCATATATTTTTCGCAGATACCGTCCCAACAGCAACCCGTAGAAAGCAAAACTTGGATTTAAATCGAGTGAAATCAAAATTCATAAGAATTTTTCCGCTATTTCATTCTACCTGATACATAAAATATACAAATCGATAATACAAAAGAAAAAGAAAGAACACATCCAACTTTCTCTCGTTGCTTGCGTCCATCGATCCGTTGCTCCTTCCTTGCAACTCATTTTTATTTCAATGCTTTTCATGCGAATTTCTCGGAGAAAGTGAGGAGACGAAGATCGATGGATCGACTCCTTCAGTTTATAAGCATTTCTGTGGAGCGAACGTTCTATATACCTTTGTATATACGATTTTACAGCGATAATCAGCCTGTCACAAGTTTGTTACATATTTATTTCTGTTTTCTGTTCGCTTCTTATGTTACGGACAACTTGCCCCTGGTTTCTCTGGTTTCTCTGCAGACCTGGAAGGTAATTTTCGGCCACTCGCCCTTTTTTTCTACAATATTTTTTACATGTTCTTTATCTTGGTTTTTCTTTCAGTTTAATTTCTAGATTTTGTTTCGAGTTTTTTTTTATTAACATTTAACGATTTTCTCATTCGGACGCTCGTTTCATGGGTTATTTCTTCGCCTTTTTAACCTTGTTTTCTATTTACTGTATCTTAATCATTACTATTATTATTATATTTTAATCTTACCATTTTTCACTGTAGAACCTCCTTTACGCTTTCTCTTTTTCGTGGATACGGGTTGATTAATGTCGGGATGGCGATATTTTCGTAATCTGTTATTTACTTGCTAACAAGAACATCATTAGCGAATCTCCACAAATTCTATAACTAAATAACTCTAAATCAATCAATTAATTTTCGAATCTACGGCCGCGCCATCAGGAGATTAATCAATCACATCCATTATCTTCGCGACATACATAAAACATATTCTTGCCTCCATCTCGCTCCTCCTTATGCACAATTCTGCCTCTCTCTCTCTCTCTCTCTCTCCGCCATTCATCGGACGATATTTCGACGGTCCTCTGTCAGTTTCGGCGCGCGCATGAACACGCACAGGGGAAAAAGCTAAGGAAAAAAGGCTGCACCGTCGGGCGGCGCGACGCTTAAGAAAACTGCTATCAGCTTTAATGTATGGCCGGGCACGTCGAAGCTTTTTGCCTTGTACGTACGTACGCATTCCAAAGCGGACAGAGCCAAGGAGAAGAAAAAGAGCGAAATACCTACATAATGCTTGAGCGTGTCAAAATTCTTCCCCTTTTCCTTCTCCTCTGTGTATATTTTTTTTTTCACCGCCGAATCTTCTCTTTTCGTGCATCTTGATTACTAAGTGTTTTATATACATATATATATATATTTATATTCTCACCGATAATTGCTACCTTTCAAAGATTTCTTATCTTTTTTAAAAAATTAGATGCTGCACTGTAAGTCTTTTTATTCTCTGCTTGGATTTCCTTCGAGTTTTCTATGTGTGCGCAAGTATGCCCATTACTGCTCGTTCTTTATGACCTTTCATGCGTCTAGGAGGTCTTGGCGCATTTCTTATTCCTCCTCTTATTTTTTGTAGAAATCTTTTTAATGCAGAAACAGAATTTTAATGCGAGGAATGAATTTTGCGCAAGAGTGAGGGAAAACTTCGTCCTGCGCATTTACAATTCAAAATTATGCATTAATTTTTCAGAAAAAGAGAAGGTTGGAAATCAATTACACCGAATGGTTCGATATAATTAATAATTTTCAACGACTTTGAGACGAAAATTGACTTATTGTCTGTGAACGTAATGGCTGAATCAAAATAGACTGTAAGAACAAGAGATTCCGCGCGAAAGCTCGCGGGTCAAAGGATAAAAAGCGCGCCGCGCGACAAAGTCCCTGGTGAATTCTCTTTATACCTGCTTCCTAGAACGAATTTTTTAATGGAAAAATTGCTAAGAACGAAGCAGAAATTCATTTCTAAACGCCGGGAGCGACTTTCTCGGCGTTCAGCATTCCCGCCGAAAGAGTTCTCATCTCGATACAGACTTCATTTGCGCGCTCTTCTTCTCTGTTTTTTCGACGAGAGCGCGAGCGAATGCAAAATCGACACGCGCTCGCGCGCATACTTCTGGAATTCCGGGGCTAAATTTGCATAAAGCTTGCAATTTTTTCGAAGGACAGGATATGCCTGCTGTATAAAATTTTGCGAATCGTGCCGCGATTCAGTGCATTTGGCTTTTACTGATGTTAAGCAAATTTTTTTTTTAAACGCATCGCTATAACTCTCGCTTTTTTCAAGTTCAGTTTTTAGTCGAATTTTGTCAACGTAACTACTTGCCAAACATTGAAACTTTATACGCAATGCAAGTTTAGCAAAACTATTAATATATTTCTGTGCATTAATAAACTTCCCATTCGAGATCCAAGTTAATTACTCGCTAAGAAGCTATTCACGATGCCCTTAAATGTCTAAATTCGCCCGAAGAGAGGAGGAACATTAATTAGTTTGAAACTCCGCAAGAAACTAGAAACGAATGCACGCACACAATGACAGTCGGCAAAAGGCCCCGTCAAAATTGCAAGCGTGGCGGATTAAGCCATGCGAATCACTGTTCTTTCCTCGAGCGCTCGTTACGCGCATCTAAACAGCCCGGCTGAAAGCATAACGGACTTGAACAAATTTTTATGAAAGCTGAGTAATTTTAGCGAAAAATTTCGCCGGGATTCTTGGGAGAACCGCGCGCTCGCGAGCGGAAAATTAATGAATCCGAGACTTTGCAGCAGTCAATTTAATCCCGAATCGTGTAATAAATCTGAAGGCGGTAAACACGCCTTGCGAAACTGAAAGGATACGAATTCTTCGGCGATGAAACGAAAAAAAAGCACACAATCGTGATACATTAATTTTTTATCTTAATCGTAAAGAATGAAAATTAGCGAGGCCGATTGGATCGAACGGTTGCACGCTTTTAATTCACACGACAAAGTTGGCACGCATGCCGCAAGCTTGGTGCACGTACTGCTATTGAAAATGCAAATTGAAATTTCTTAGCAGCCCAAAAGCGACTTTAAGTGTAAACAATGACACACTCGGTAACAACTTTCCGCGACTTCTGAAGACGCAGCGCGCGAGAACGTTTCTTAAATAATTAGCTTATCGCGAGGAGGAGGGCCAAAGTTGCACGGCAAACAGCGCAATGCTAATGCAAGAGCTCCATTAAAATGGCACTCCTCGCAAGATATCCAGAGTCGGTTTAAAAACTCGAAGGGAAAAGTTGGAGCTCGCGGGCAACAGCTTGCAGAGGCAGACCGAGGAACAAGACGCGACTTGGCAACGAGGCGAATAAGTCACTCGACTCGCGGACCTCTTTTCTTTCGCCCCGGCGAAATGAAAAATGTCATGTTCTCCATTGTAAAATCTTGATACTCCCGGCGGGGAAGCAACAGCGGCGGCGGCAGCAGCAGCAGCAGCAGCCCCGCGAACTTTTCGCGGCCAAACAAGGCTCGTAAATTTCCGGCGCCGCGCCCCGAGAGCCTATATATATATTTCACGCGAGTTGGGAATAGTGTGACGAGAGGGAGGCACTGCGCACCGGCGAGGAGAAAGATGGACTGCCCTTTTATTCCTCCAGCCGCTTGTTTTTTCTGCCTACCGAGCGCGGGAAGGATTTAGGTCACTTTTGAATATTTTTTCGAGAGTCTCTCGCGGAAAATCGATGGCAGCTGGCGATTTACGAGGGCAAGTCGTTGCAAACAAATGAATTGAATATTAGTTTCTTAAATACTTAACGAGAAATAATTTGCCGAAAAAGGCGTCCTTAACGACGTCGCTCGCCGTATTAAGCCCTTCGATGGTCTCGACCGGCCAAAACTAATTAACGATGGTGCAGGTCAAGAAAGAAGGGAAGAATTCGCAATTATATTCGTTTCAATCAACAGTTGAAAGAAAAAACAAGCGACTCTCGGGCAATTATCCCTGTCATCTCCGGTTTCTGCCGGTGCGACGTGTAAAATAAATTAGCATCAAAGTACGCGCGAGCCAACAATTTCCTTTGTCACGTGGCGCGCGGCGCGGCCATTCTCTGAAACGCCGCGCACTTTGTTTCAACAAACGAGTTTACTGCCGAGATGAGCGGAATACTTTTGCCGAGTGCGGAAAAAATTCTTGCGGTCCGCCTCTTTCAGATTACTACATTTCCTCGCGGCTTTTTGCGAATAATTCCAGTGCGTTTAGCCGACTTCGGCTGAGAATTTTTACTTTTAACAGTGGTCCCGGGCCCCGTACTTTTCGAAAATGACGTTTCATTAAGCAAAAACGCTGTTTACGGCAGAAAAAGAATACACAAATCCGAATGGAAATTTCCAATCGCAATTTGCAGAGAATCGGACGAAATTAAGTGCGATTTGGCAGGAGAACAAAATTTAATCAAGCGTACACCGATGTACGTGACTGCTATACCCCCCGTTTTCCTACACTTCTTCCTTCTTTTTCCTGCTTCTCGATAAATGTCGGCGCATGCCTTTTTTGCACTGGAAATCTTGCAGTCTTTAGTTTTAATAGCTAATTTCTTATCGGCATTAAACTTTACTCGTTTTCTCTCAAAAAATGTTAAAATTAACTGCAAAAAAAGTAACGAATTTTAGCAGTAGCTTTGCCATAAAATAAACTAAAACTCGCTTTTTCAAACGCGAACAGAAGAAAATATCGGAGGGCTATAACTCAAAGGACTACCGCCCGGTTTGCGAACAACCGTCCTATTTTATTCTTCGTTCCTGAATTCCGTGTTAGGCTGAATGGACCAGAGCGAACTCGCCGATCACTTATTCAATACTCCGGGTCCCGACATCAAAACCGCATGTCCTGCACGAAATACAAGAAATTATGAGCGAGCGAAACGCTCGAACGTTATGCATAATTTTCGCCGGTCTGCGCGGCTCGCGATCGAATAAATTGTTTTTATCGGGAGAATTGCTTTTAGTTATAATCGAACGAGAGCTGGCGCACCCTTAATTCCGAACAAATTTAATGGCTAATGAATAGGAGCTCATTAATCGAAAACTTTTGAACAAATTTCAAATCTGCTATTTGTTTCGTAATGGATTTTCTGCGGTAAAGTAGTAAATATGCTGCTGATTAATCTTGTTTGAAAGCACACAGTATACTTTTGTATTTTGCACGGCATTTATTAAATATCCAATTAATATTCGAGCAATGCTGACTTTAACGCGTCATTTAAATAATTAACTAGTTTTCGTGAAGAATAATAAGCAGCCGCTCCGAGGAAGCTTTGAATTTTTGCCGCAAGAAATTGCCGCTTGTTAAACTTGAAAGGTCTTGCCCTCGGCTTCGGGCGCGGCGCCTAATCTCAAAAACTGAAACTAAGCTCGTTTGTCGCAGGAGGGGGCAAAAGCCAGGAGGGCCATTTGTCCCGTAATGGCCTCGCGTATAATTAGGGACCGAACCGAATTCCGCGGGCGGCGCTAAAAACGGACCGGCATTTATCGGCGTAATGCGCGGCACGACTCGCGTGTAAATCATCAATTCGTAACGAGGCAATCCGAGCCGACGACAAAGATGGCGGCGACGAAGCCGGGGATTCGCGTGTTTGCTTATGCCGCGCGGTCCGAGATTCGAAGACCCCATTCGGGTTTATACATTCGAGCTCCGCGTTCACGATTGCGAGGGGAATTAAGCGCGATTGCGTGCACTCCAATTTCTGCTGCACTTTTCAGGCGCTCTTTACCGCGAGCTCGCGGACTCGGTGATTAGGGCGAAAGGTATAACTATAAATTAAACGACAAGCGTTCGAGCCACGCAAAACGAGTCGTCTACGAAATTCGCGGCTCGCGATAGCTCGATAAAAGCGGCTTCGACCTTTGGCGATGGCAGAATTGGAAATCTCCCCCCCATATCAGATCCCGCGCCGCGATATGGCTATCGCGCGAGCTCGTACCGTCGACGTCGGCTCGCTTGTTTAGAATCAACAAATCTGCAGTGAATACGCGCTCGGGAAGCTAACCCGCATGTGTGCCTTAAATTTTTAAAGAGCTTGCATAGGCATTTAGCTAAAACAAACTTCAAGACAAAAATACATCACAATAAATGTGTTGTGCTTAAGCGGGCACTTTGTCGCTGAGTTTGGCGCACGGCACCTGCTGATTATCACTGCTCGATACGCGGGGACACTATATTTCACTACCAAATGAAAATGGTTTTCGATTTCTCTGTTACTCAAAGGATCTTCGCATACCTAAACTGTTAGATTGACATACCGAGTAAAATGTTGAAAGTCCATACGCGCGGTATTACTGGTTAAATACTTTAAAAAATGAAAGATGGAATGCTGTTGATTGAGCAAAAGTATTTTGCATGGCTTCACTAATATTCTCGCACACGCGATTCGACCTTTATACGTTATAGATTAGTCTCGCGACACTTCGCACAATATACGTATATCTATCACGAGTCATCAAACCTTCCGATCACGATCGTTGCGATACTACCATAAGCTCACCCGATTTAAAATCTATCATTCAGCCATCGCTTTCACCTTCGTTACGAATCAAACCATCTAAATTTCATTAAATTAACCGACAGACATCTGCCTGCCTAATCTGATTAACGTCGCGGACAATGTGGATTTTGTTGCTTTGATTTTTGGTCGGTAAAATAAATACGTGGCTGCAATAATGATTAATTGTCTGGAACCATATAAATGATGACAAGTGCATTTGATTTTTAAGAGTTAAGGTTAGGTATGCAGATTACAAAAAGTAAATATATATTTTTCAATAATGATATCTAATCATGGAAAGGTTCATCAAAAGTAGACAAGACATAATTCACCAATCAGATTTTTTAAGTTCGTTTATTTAGACATTTTTAATTATTTATTATAGTTTATTTTTACATAAATGATTTTGTTTCAGTCTTATAATTTGTAAAGAACAATTGAGTAGATTAGAATAATATTTAAGTGAAAGAATAACTTAATAAAGTCAATCTTTATTATCCATATATTTTAAATGCCATGCAGTGGCACTGGATTTAATTATTTTCATTACCCTACTGCAATGTTCACTTAAATATTAATGTTTAATTTTAAATAGTTCAAATATGAAAGTCATATATACTTACTTATATAATTTAAATAATTAAATTTGCGTCCAAAATATATTATTGATCGATTTCATTACGAGAGTTGCAGTATAAAAACTCTGTGAATGCACTACGAAGAATGTACAGAAAAAGAAGTACAGTATTTCAACCACCATATTTTTCTAAATTTTTTTTACGGATAAAGGGCAATAAAGATATGACTTTTATATTTTTTCGAAAAAGATAAAATAATAGAACTTTAAAATTAAAATCCTTTTTTATTCTTTAAGAGTATTTAGTAACAGATTTTTACTACAAAAATAATAGTTTTAAAGTATCGAAGAGAAATAAGACAGAATTTTTGTTTTATTTTTTTCGCGCTTACTTTCCATTGTAATGTATATATTTTGAATTTGAGATTTATTTCAATTTTTTAATAAGTCCTTGACGAAGTAAATGAAGTTTTGAAAAATGCTAAGTGTATTCCCCTGTCCATATAATGAATTTTAATGAATAAACGCGTAATTTTTACAATTTATTGTGCAAATGTGTTTACTACTTTCATTGACTCAAGTATGTTATTTTGTGGTGCTTTGCATGTCTCTATGGGACTCTGCATGTCATATAGGGCATCGTAAGTACTAAATAAAGAAAAAATACTCAACTCATTATCAATGAATCCATTTACACGAATCAAATACACTTCCCTTAGCAATATAGATGTATACAATACAAATACTAATCCGCGACAAAGAACACTTATTTGAATCTACGTGTGAATTTGTAGAGCTAAATTCAATTTTAAAATTAAAATAAGAGAGAACATAAGTTTTTTACACATATTTAATAAGTAAAATGTATATAAACATTGTTTTAATGATTTATTTCAATTTTGTTTATGTTTGTTAAATTACATCGTTAAGAAAGGACGACAAATTTTGCCTAAAATTATTGGTCATAAATAATAAATTGGTACTGTCTGGGCTATAATTCTCTAAATGCTAGTAATTTGTCCTGCAAATAATTAAAAGATTTAAACTTTAATATTAGTCGTTCGTAACTGTTTCTCGATTGAAACCTATCAATAAGGTCAGGGTTCTTATGCCATGAAAAATAAAAAGGTCCGTGCCAGTGGAGGGCATTTCCTAAATAATCAACAAACGACACGCGAAACTGTATGTATTTGATATTTCGACGGTGAAAACGGATGCATATAATATATAATGGCAGTATTATCGGGATTAATAATTCATCACCAGAGCCAGACCCGTAAATTTGAGTCTTGTCACTATTTATCCACATTGGCTGCGATGCATTTCTCCAGTTAAACAGATCAAATATATGGTTTGATTTTTCCTTTATTCGACTGCATTCTTATTCGCTTGTCCGTATCGCCAAAATGATGGTCTGTGTTATTATTTATTGATACATAACGAATACGGAAATTGTTAATATTGCTATTTATCATATAGTTTCATATGAAAATTTGTCCTTCTTTCTTATTAAAACAGACTTAATTTTATAATAGTTTTGAGTGATGAAGAAAAAAAAAAGAATTATATTCTATTCAATAGAGTAATAATTAATATATTCATTAGAGTTAAAATTAAGAAACAATTGTCCGGCATTATTGGCACCTATTTCAAATAAACAGCACAGAAAGTTGTATTTAAAAATAATGCAGGATATTGTTTTGAATTCTCTGTGTCATATTTTAAATGTGTTACAATCAGTCATATTTTAACGTTTGTAGATTTTAGAAAATTAGTAGAGACTATTAAAATATTGAGAAATTTTAATATTGCCAATATTAATTTTTCCAATCCGTAGTGCAATGATCTATTTTCTGTTTATATTTAGTTGTACCCATATTGTTTTAGTTTCTAGATTGGTTTCAATTATTTTATTGATTTTGCTTGCTGTGAAGTCCTTTCTGTTTCATCTGTACTTGATTATCGCGCTCAGAAAGTTCAAGAGAAGAAAATCATTTTAATTGGCATGTAACTCGAGTCTTAAAGTGTATTTTGAAATTGTTTAAAAATTTGTATTTAAAAAATGTACATAGGCAATCGAATTTCAATATTTGTGTGTGTTTGAGTGTTTTATTTAAAATTTTTACTTACATATTCCTAAATTTAAAATGTGTTCGTTCTGCAATTATTTGAATAATTTGTTTTGAAACTATTAATAAATTAAAAAGTAATTGCTTGCTTAATAATCACTTCGCATTAAAATGCAGTTTGAAAGGCATATCTATGTTAACTATCTATACGTTAAATTTAATTATAATTTCTCTTTAACCATTTATTCTGTTTGTATATTTGATTTCTTATTTTTCCACGTTTTCTTCTCCGATTTTCTACCTTTATTCTTTGTATAAGTTAATTGAAAACTATTGTTTTCTCTGCTCAAAGTGAATCTGCACATTCTTTGGAATTGACAATGAAAGACTGATGCATTAATTGAAAAATATTAGATTTGAAATCTTTAAGCTCACATTACAAAGATTCACTCTGTGCAGTTTGTTTGGCAATTTTCTTTCTTGTTTCGCCTTTATTTTAACAATTGCGATCTCTTTGGCCGACTTTAAGAAAAAAAAAACAAAAAAAATGAAAATGATCAGTAGCGTATTTAATAATCACACACTTCAGAGCTTGATCGGCCCGCAAGCTTGCATTAAACTCCAATATTCGAGCTCAGAGAGCCCCTACTAAATCAGGTTCATTCTGTTGGTGCGCTTTAGGATAAGGAAGACGGTCCGCTTTACAAGTTTTACGAGGTAATACGCGACCAGGGCGACGAGTTCATGAAGTCGGTCTCGCGCCACGCCAATGTCACGCTCTTCGCCCCCAGAAACGCCGCCTGGGAGGAGGCTGGTGTCAAGCAGATACTCCAGGACAAGAAGCGCGTCAAGGAGCTGTTGAACCTGCACTATGTGCGCGAGTACTTACCGCTGGAGGTCATTCAGCAGAAGACACTTCGGCAGGTACGTCCCCAGCCTTTCACTTTCGACTTACTTTTTTTCACCTCCTTTGCCTATCGCGCTCAGTTCAAAACATTCAACATTAGCTCTCGAGTGATTCATTAGAATTTCAAAGGCACTTTTTAACACTCTCGGGAGACGTCATTATTATTATGCTAATTTAAACATATATCAAAAGTCATCGTTCGAGAACATAAACTTGCATTCCTTTTGCATTATAAGAATTTTTAAGTTGTCAGAAACAATGATTTTTTTAAACTTTTTAGTGTCGATACCCTTCCAAAGTATTCTTAAAGGTAGAAATTATTTCTGTTTAAAGTAATTTTGGAAAATAACATTGTACTACCACGAAATCATTGTAATTACGTAAGCCTCGTTACTAATTGTTTTTCTTACTAACAAAAATAATTGAAATCTAAATTATTTATTTAATGTGAACTGAAATCTATTAGACGTAGAACTGTATTTAGAATTGTAATATGTAAAGGATTCTACTAAAAATCCATTTTTGAATGCTTCAAATAGTTTTTTCTTGATCTATACAGGTCATTCAAACAAATCTATCGTCCCTCGGAAACGTATTTATACGTGGTGCAGATATATATTTTTCTCACGGTTCATCTTTCCTTAAGACGCATAACTATTATTCTTTTAATCTACTTTTTCTCGTGTTGCTTTTCCTACTTTGATAGCATCATTTTTTGTTTGGCCATCGGAAAGTGGATACGGACTCTGTCCCTTCGCCCACCTTTTCCAAAAAAATTCGCGCTCAAACTGAAAGCACTGAAGTTTTCAGTGCTCTGGCGATTATTTGTTTACACTGAGCGTTAGAAATGTCGTGGCTGACGATTTGCAGCATTCGAGCGTACCCGAAAATATACGAGCACATATTCCTGCAACTGTTCTTCATATCATTTTTCTTTTGACTTTGCTTTAATTTCTTATATTGATTGTAATTTCAACGGTCTAAGTGAGGATTTTTGGTAGAATTCCTCATATTTGTTATATTTCTTTAATACACAATATGAAACAATATTTAATAATTACACTAATTTCGACGAAATAATGACTGTCTAAATGATTGATGTTCATAACAAATTTTGAAATTTCCAAGTTTATCCCTTAAAATTTTAAAATGCCGATTGTAAGAACTAAAGGGTAAGGTGCGTTTTATACACATAAGAATCGTACACGTAAACATTGTACACAATTTGGCATGGCCCAATATATCTAT
>JAWWEM010009664.1:13357-24999 GCA_035582935.1 Ormyrus thymus | reverse complement strand
GCTATTTCTGACTAACATGCAGTTCATACTACCTAGCAAATGTTGGCTACCTACCTAATTTCTGTAATATCAGATTTATCGAGGTCTCCCAATGCCTTTCTCGCGTTATCAAGAGCTGGTTGGGCTTGCTTGAGTGCCTCTTTAGCTTCGGCCGATTCCTTGGCGATGATCTTATTCCTCTCTTCGATTTCCCGCCGTTTTTCCAAACTGGCCTCTTTCTTCGTCGAAGCAACTTCCGTACTCTCGCTGATCTCCACCAATAAGTTCTCGCAATTCAGAGTCTGCTCCTTTACTTTCACCCGCTGGACCGCTAATACGGCGTTAAGCTTGTCCAGAGTCGCCGAAGCTTCAGCTATCTTCGACAAACCGCCTGACAGCCGCTCGCACTGAGTTGATTAATATTAAAGTTACATTGATATTATAATTTGGAGGAAAAGAGAGCCTTTATAACTTCTAAGCACAAAAATAAAATTAAACGTATTTTTTAACAAAATTTCTTTTTTTTTAGCTCTGTATAGGTTTTACTATTGTAATTTTACATTGGTGTAAATAAATACATAAATAAATACGTACCTGGCCTTCAATGTAGTCTCTTCGCTCATTTAATAAATTAATGTACGTCTCTAAAGCATCAAGATAATGCCTCGGCGTAACATAATTCGGCCGACGCAGCTTCACCAGAAAATCGTTCGTATAATTAACTACTGACATATGAACGTGAACCGCGTGCTGCACTACATTGTCTCGATGTTCTTCCGGGATATGCGTTATCTGAAAATTTGGACGTTTTCTTTATTCAAAAGGTCGATTCCCAAATCGTTTAAGTCGCCCTCTCAATAGTATTACATCTCGCAATATCACATTCGCGACGGCAAGTAAAGCTTGCTCCGGCCAAGGGAATATCCAGTCGATCGTCGTACAATTTACGAGGCCAGGATAGCTCCTGCACCGAGCGCGCAAAATGTCACCCGACGGGCTCATCGACAAGGCGATGCGCATATTTTCGGTGGCTCTTTTCACGAAGAAGGCCCACACGTTTTCTCTGGAAATAAGTCAGCAGTTTTCAAGTAATTTACATGCTCGGGGAAACGGAAGTACGAGAGAATCGTCCAACTTTGTTACGCCAAAATTGGCCTCCTTGGCAGCACTCCTGCAGGCGTTGACAATCTGATCTTTCTCGTCGTCCTCGAAGAGGGATGAAACAACTCCACTTGTCAACAGGTTGTTGGTGACTTCCAAGAAACTTTCGTCCACCACCTGCTCGTCGGTAAACAAGAACACCGTTGCCAAATTCGAGACTCCAACCATCGACAAAAGTTTCTAAAATTATGAGCTCAGCGTAAAACCAATCGAATTCAACGGAGCGCAGAAAGCAGAGCCGCGCAAGGAAGCCAAACCTTCATATCGTCTCGGAAGGAAGCCTCGTTATAGCCGCGATTCGGCTGGATTTCAAAAAGCTCGCAGCTCGCGGCGAAGGAGGCCAGCCGAACGGTCGAACGACGTCCACTTCCGCCGACACCGATGACAAGTGCATGACCGCGCGACATTCGCAAGGTCCGATGCACCCGAGTGAGATGCTCCAGTGCATCGTTGAACAGAACCATACTGAGCTTGCTCCGCCTGTCGTTGTGCTCCTCTATGATCTGTGGATTTCAATTTTTCGTTACGCCTCGTGCGCATCGGCAAAAGCGAGTGATCGACGCGGCATAACGAGCGGTACCTCCGTGAATAAGCTGTAAATAGCCTCGTAATCGAGCAGGTCCTCGTATACGCGAGGCTCGCCCTCGCTGCAAGCATTGCGGAAGTCTCCGAACAGTAGCGGATTTCGCAAGGCGTAACTTATCAATTCCTCGTCGTCCAGCTTCTCTTTCAGTTTCTGCTCGACGTGAGCTTGCACGCTGTCTATGTCCTAAGGTTCATAATCAAGAGGAAGGATTAATGCATTAATCGATAATGCACGGGAAGCAAAATATCGCATCGGCAGCTGCTGCAGCCGATGGCTTACGGTTTTCGAGATGAGTCGATCGCAAAACACCCTTGTGAATTCGTTCCTCCAGAGACGAATGAGCTGCTGGGGAAGTTTAAAGTGAGACGGATCGCTCTGTAACATACCAGCGGCTACTCTGGACAGATCTCGCATGTTGAATATGTAATGGAACTTTGCCGGCGTCGGTGGTAACTCCGTTATGATTAGCTGATTGGTAAAACGCACAGGAATTACTTCTGCTGGCGGGGTTCATTGTATTTTTTTAAAAATATATATAGTGCAAATTGTAAATACCTTGTAAACGTCCATAGTGATTGTGATTAGATTGTCAGCAAGTACGCTAATCGTATCTGGAAATATTTCAAGGTGACCGGCTACAATGCTCTTGTAAATGCGATGTAGTGTGTCGTCGGCCGGGAAAGTGACGTTATAAACGGAGAACATGGAAATGAATCTAGGATCGACATCGTGCCTTCCTCCTCCAGATTTCCCCATTGCAGCGAGAATACCTAAATAACAGTAAGTTTTCATTATTAAAATACTTTATTTTAATGCATAAATTATTAGTTTACATTAGTTCTTTTTTTTTTTGGAAATCGATGAGAAATTATTTATTATGCGGCTATGTTTGCTGCCTACAGGGGAAGGTGAAAAGTACAAAGAAGCTAAAATTCTGTCTCTTCGAAACAGAGTAGCGCCCGCCTCAAAAGAAATTTATATTGACCTTTCGAAGAAAAGGAAATATCGTTTATACTATTCATACTTAAATCCTTTATGCGTTTCCAATTCAGATCTTTGCCGCGATCGTACATTCCTCCTCTCTCGACTAGCAGCTTTAACAGTGCGATCGGCTGCTGAGTTCCGTAAGTGTCAACCATAGGCATGTTCATGTCGTCAATGAAGAGAATTAAGCGCTTGCCAGGAGGTGGTCCGTAAACGTCTTTCGTTCTCTTCTCCACGGCGGATTCGATGTTCCGCTGCACGTCCATTGAGGTTGTTCTCGACGAAAAATTGATTGGCAGATGAGCCTGAAAGATTTGCAAAGTCATACAGTAAGTCCTGGTATAGATATTAAAATTGAGAATATCGAACTTTACAAAGACATTGAGGTTTCTAATAAAAATTTGTTTTTATCCAAATGTTAATCTGTAATTTCTTACATCATGCATTTACAATACTAAATATTAATACATGATTCGCAAAAATGTACCTGCCGCAAAGAAAAACGATAAAATGTTCAGTCTATTTAAATATACCTATTTATAGTTAATATACAGTTAAGATAATATTATTCACTTTTAGAGACAATTAATTGTGGGTTTATTATAGGTTTCAGTCCCTGAACTATGTATATTGTTCTCTTATTTTATAGAAGACGATAATTATTACTCTATTATTATAAAGATATATGCTTATAATTTTGTTAGTTTTTTGTTAAATTTTGTCATTTTCAAGTAAATTTTTAATCTTTGTTAAAAGAATTTTTCATTTTATCTAGCCTTTAATTCATAAATGTAGTCAGTATCCGGTTATAACGAAATTATTCAATCTAATTGTTTAAATGCATGAATTAATTTCATATCTGTATCAATTATTATTTTATTATTTAATTATCTGTTCAATTAATTATAAAAAGCAGTATGCCTAAATAATTAGTTACTTCTTTTAAAAAAAATTTTCGGTGCAGAAAATCAATAAGAAGATGCATATCCTGTACGATTAGAAGTAAATATATAGGAATCATAAATTAGTACCTCACTAAAGTAATGCTCTTTAGATACGTCCTAGTATTTAATCGCAATTATAGATTACAATTAATATCAGACTATTAAAACAATTGGACAGCCATTACAGTATAATAACTTGAAACCGAACCCCATACTTAACGATCAATAAGGTAGTTTTGAAAATTGTTCTAAAAGTTTTACCGAAAAACAGTTGGAAAAGCAATCGAAAGCTATGCTCGTCGCCGCAGACTCGCGGTTCAAAAGATATCGGAGAAAATCGAAGTAGAATCGAAGTATCAATTGAAAAAATGACCATACCATTTTTGCAATGCACGAGAAAAAATTCGTTCACCGAGCTAGCTATTCTAAATTTTACGGCGTTTAAAATTCTTGGAAAGTTGTTCGCCATTTGGCCACTGAGCGAGAAAGCAAGTAAGCGAGAAATCCGCGTCCAGATTTACATTTGGTGCTGCTTGCACATCAATTTCTGGCTGCTTCTCTTTCCAACCATTGCTGAACTTAACCACGTTCGACATGACGTCGTAGCCGTGGCTTATACAAGCACGCAGTTTATTGTTATTTTCGAAACTATATACCTGATGATATTTTTTAGGTTGCAACAAAGTCGCTTTCGGGTAAGCTAATTAATCGTCATTATTATACTTATGGCTTCTATTAGCGATTAAACGTTTTACGTGCGAATGCTTTAATTTCCGCAGGTGCTATTGGAAACGTCTTACGATTTTATCGCGTACGCCAAAGGCCAAGTTTTTCACAAAGTTCTTCGGCACGCAACGAAATACGTATTTATATTCTTCATAATGGTTGGCTTGTATGTAATTGTCGGCGTTCTGATTATATTCAAATCGACGTTCAGCAAACCTGTGACTCTACCAATTGGTGCTCATTATTTCTTCTCGCTGGAATCGCGAGTAGTATGGTACTTGTTTTACATTCATCAGATGATAGGTTTGCTGTACGCAGTAGTTATTATCTTCTCCGATTCCTACGTTGTTTTGATGATTTTCGTGTCGGTTGTAAAACTCGATCTTTTGAAGAGCAAGTTTGAGAGAATCAGGTTTTACAGCGATCTCGCCAAGTGCATTCGAGAGCATCAAGAAATAATTTGGTAAGTGACTGTTGGTTTGAATTCGGAACTGCTTTTTTGATCTGCTTAATTAACTTGTGTGCGTTTATTTAGGTTTATTAAAGAAGTAAATCACGTTGTAAAATATTTAATTCTAAAAACAATTTTTTGTATCGGAATCCAATTTTTCACTGAAGGATTAAAACTGTTTACAGTAAGTAAGCTAGTAAATCAATGAAGTTTGTCAAATAGATACTAATTAAATTTTTCTCTTACAGAAGGACCTTTCTTGGTTTCTACAAATTCAGTTTCTCATCTTATTTATGATTTGCTTTTTTAGACTGTATCTCTATGCGTTCTGTGCTGAGTGCATGGCCGAAATGGTAATGAATTATTAGTGAACGGTTACTTTGTTGCCGCAAGCAATAAATCTTTGAAAATTTCGGAAATCTACTTCGATTCGAAATGTCGACATTCTTTTTAATATTATAGGGGCACGATTTGGGATTTGCGGTGTATTCATCTTTTTGGTATGAGCAAACAAGAAAGATGATAATAAACAAAAGTATTGTGATATGCAGATGCCAAAAACCTCTGTGCATATCTATAAGTGGAATCGTACCGTCATTAAATAAAAAATACCTGAGTCGCGTAAGTAGTTTGAAGTAGCGAACACATAAATGAACCAACGACTACGGAAGAGGAGTTTAAATACTTGTTTTTTTAGTTTCTTTATATAATGTTTTCCTACCTGATGACTCTTCGGGCAATAACAAGAGATAAGACATAATCACAACTTTTAACATAAAAAAGGGATTTTCAACCAACTTAAAGTTTGATGACAAATGTTTTGTACGAATAGACGCCAAGATTTTAAATCTCTGTTAAAGTTCAAACGAAAAATGTAAGCAGACAATTCTAATATCGTTTATCTTTTGATAACAGTAGCATATTTATAAAAATAATTAAACATTAATCATAAACGTACGTACAGTTAATAATCCTATTTACTTTTCCATACTGGTTTCAATTTGCATCGTTAAAGCTAAAGTAGAAGATTACGTTTGAAAAATAAAATATACTCACAAATTTCTCTGGATTCAGCTCTCTGATATAATTCAGAATAATAGCAGTCTTAGACGTTCCCGTTTCTCCAACCAGCACCAGCGGTTTATTGACTTTACCCATTAGTTGGACGTACCAGTCAGCCCTGACAGTATCGATTGTAGGTACGAGGATCTCGCTGAAGCTCTTGTTCCTGTCATGCACGTATTTAGGCACGAGCCACCTCCAAGGGATCCAGATTTTCCTTACAGGGTCCAGCAGGTAATCGTAGAGCGATTTGTACAAAGTTGGCAGGTAACGGGTGGTCGCGGGTTTTTCCTTCGAGTCCTCTAACATCATTAAACCCGAGATTTTCTTAATGTACTCGTCGAAGTCCTTGCGATAATCCAAGACGATGGCCGCGCCAAGGGAACAGTAGATTGATTGGATGTACACTGCTTCCATAACCTCGTCCCGATCTGAGACTTTGTCGTTGAACTCGGTGTCTTCCTCTTCGGAGTATGTTTTCTCCGGGTCCTTTAGATATTCGTCGACTGGCGCTTTTGGATAGAGGCAGTCTATGGTGACGCATAATTGGACTACCTACGATTTTAGAAAAAAACAAAGAAAAATACGCTTTGCATCTTCAAACTGGATTTAATTTTTTCGTTGGTTGCAATTGAATTTTTTAGGATCATTTAAAATTTTACCATGTTGAGACCAGTTTGCGGAATTATCAATTCCAAAGGAGTCACTTGTTGGAGACCTAAGAAACCATCGATTATATACTTGAGTGAACAGTGGATGTACTTTTCACACAAATTGCGCAGGATCGTATGTTCTGACTTATTGCGACTGTTTATCCACTTATCCATATAAGGCTGATAGCCTAAATTCTTGGGGTCGACGTACACCATACCTACTCTTGAGACCGTTGCGGGTGAAGCATATTGGAGATCACCTACCTAAATATTGGTATAAGAAAGTATTTAATAATATTAACTTTTTAGACTTTGCATCATTAATTCAACAAGTATTTATATAAACAATTTATTTTTTATGCTTACTTCGAATAGTAGATTGCAATGATTTTGCAGCTTAATTCGTTCCTGATTAGCTAAAGTAAGTAGCTTATTATCATCCATAACTGAATTCATATTCTCAATCCACAGAGCGTCAACGTCGCCGTCAAACAGTATATACTTCCTTTCGTCTTTACCAGAATCCAAAGGTTTGTTTACTTCTCTGAAAATATTGCTTAGCAAGCCGTCAGTCCAGTCTCGCGTTGCGTGATCCAATACTCCGTAGAGTTCAATGACCGTGCAAGCTTTTGGATTTAAGGGGTAAATTTTGGTGGGTTTGTCAAGTAATGTTTGAGCATCGCACAATGCTTGGAGGACGACCGTCTTGCCACCGCCAGTAGGACCTACGATCATCGTTGAGTGTCGTGTCATCATGACTTCATACAACTGCACCACTTTGTCCACCTTGAATAATTAACATGGAACAAGAAATAAATTTCAATGGTTGTAAAACATAGGTCTTATTGCTGTGTACCGTAAAATTACCTGCTCTGAAAACACAATGTAGTTTTTATCGCGCAGTGCTTTTTCCACTGCATCATTAAAGTCTGGATATCGAACTCTTGGACAGTCCAATCCAGGAAATAGATCTTTTATCAAGCCCAAAAATAGGGGCACATCTTCGAAGATGAATTTGGGCAGATTCATATCTCTGAGCGCGCGCATTAATACAACATTTTCAGGTAAATCGCCGGATGTCCTTTTTAATTGTCCGGCCATGTTCAACACAGATTTCAGCGCTCGAAGACCAAAGTCGTAGTGAGTTTGCTTACTCAGTTGTTCACGAGCCAAGTTGTACAGTACGGTCATTTTTTTGGCTAAAACTTTCGCTGTAAGAAAGCCGGCGCTGAAAAGTTTGATCTGGCAAATTAGCTCATTGTCAGGGACGATACAGACAACGGGCCGAAATAGAGCTTTAACCGATTCCGGCAGTTCCGTTCGACCAGCGTAACCTGGATTCATGGTAATGAAAATACCAATTTTAGAATCCATTACAATATCTTGACCCTCGAACTGCAATCAGAAGATAAATAACGTTCGCAACTAAGAATTTAGGTATTGTTCTTATTCACTTTATCGAATAAATAAGAAGTAGCGGTCAATTCTTTACCGTAAATCTAGTTGTTTTGCTTTGCAAAGCCGATCGAATGGTCTGCAATTGGGTGGAGATGACGGAGAGTACAGAGACATCAATCCGGTTAAATTCATCGAAGCATCCCCACGCTCCACACTGAGCGAGAGCACCGAGAGTTTTGCCGATAGCTACGAAGTCCATTCCTTCACCGCAATTGGTGACGACGCAAAGCAAGCCCAAAGCTTTCGCTAAATCTTTCGTCGTCTCCGTTTTCCCCGTTCCAGCGGGACCTGCGCAAAGAGCGAAGCCACAAGAATGATGATGTAATAGGATTAGGAATGATAATTAGGCATCTTCATACCGGCTGGGGCACCGCCCAGTTGCATCGACAAGGCTTGAGTTATTGTTAAGTATATCCTGTCGGTTAGAGGAGTAACGACTAATCTTCCATTGAGCCCCATGTATTCGTAACCGTATTCGAATGTTCCTGAGCATTGATTCATGTAGACGTCATCCAGATCGTGCATCCAATAAAATCTGAAATTATTCAATTAAGATTATTGAATGTGCAATCAGAAATGATTTAATTGAAGATTTACCGCAATTGGCTTTCCCACGAAAATTCTATTGAGTCCATTATACTGTCTCTGACGAATTCTTCTACTATATCGCGCGTGTGGACGTCGATGGTCAATACGGTATCGAGTTTCTTTCTGTCATTGTTTGTGAGAGTGTCTCCGCCCATCAAAAAGACGACTTCATCCAGTTGCGCATTTAACTTTTGTAAGTACTGAAAAAAATGTGAATATTTAGATTACAATTACATCAAAGCAATTACAGCTGAACTCACTTGTTTCATAGCTTGCTTTTGGCCCGATGCAATCTTCTTAAATACATTTTCGACTTCGGCAGTCCACCAAATTTGATTTGCAACCAAAATGATCATGCCTTGATAAATCAGCATCCACTCGGTTCTTGGTCTTTCCCTGATCTACAATTTCAAGGAACAAGGAATATAATTTTTCGTCTAGATAAAAAAAAAAATCACTTTATCGCTCTCGCTACCATACTTTTCCGAATTCAAAAACTGCCTTCTTGGTGAGGTATCGATTGGATCGACGCATTTCATTGAGCGCCATGACCATCCAATCCTCTATGTTACCCTCCGCAAATACTGGGTCTCTGAACTCCATTACCTCGCCCTCGGCCGACACCAATCCAGTCGCCAGTAGTCGATCGTTGTCACCCTTTTCCAGCTGGAACTTGGCAAGATTGTCGAACATCTTACTCACGTGCTCCTGGATAACTTCCGGCTCGGAGCTACCGAGAGTTCCCAGCAATTCGTCGTCGCTGATGAAGGAAAAGCGTGGGAATATTGCACGCTTGCTCTTTAGATACTCGCTCAAGGACTTCTGACATCTTTCAAGTGCTCCGATTAACACTTGGAAGTCCTCCAAACGATCTGCGTGAATGTTGCAAAATAGGATTGTTACGAACTGATCCAAAGAAGTAATATCAGTCGTAAGTTTTAAACGTTAGTTTGTAAGAAGTTCTGTTCATAGTCACGTTGAAAATAAAATCTAAGCGTTTAATATGATTGTTTAGAATTAATTGATTATTTAACAGAAAAAAGGGCTTGGTGAGTAAGCCTAAATAAACCGATGATTGGATTTCGGAGTTGCAGCTCACAAAGCCACACACAAGAGGCGCGAGAAAGGTCCAGACTAGAGACAAGAATTTGAATAAATGACTCATGTCAACAATACACAATAAATTTAGTTAAAAATTAAATTATGTTTCTTAAGATCATTTATCATTCTAAAAAAGTTAGTTTAAGGTTATTGAATTTAGTAAATAATTTGTCATTAATTAATAGTGTTAATTTTAATTGTTAAAAAATGTGCTTGAGTTCCTAGCAGTTTTAGTTTTAAGCAATTTAATTGTAAAAGGCGCCATCAGATTTAATATTCCGCACTCGAGTTTTGATTTAGATAATTATTTAAACGATTCACTTATAAAATTTATAGTTTTACAACTCTTCAAGGTCTCGCCGACTGTTATACCGTGACCGTACCGGGAAAATACGAACTTTTCCGTAAGAAACTGTTACTGTTACATGCTTGAGAATATCCGTGCCGTGACGAGGAAATCAAATGGATTTTCAAAAGCTGTATCTCAGGTGTGTACTGTTAAATTTCGGCATTTTCGAAAGAGGAATCTATTGCCGCAAGAGGCAAAAATCTGTTGCTGCCAGTAGCAACAAATCCATTGCTGCAAGAAGCAAAAAAATCTATTGCTGCGAGAAGCAATTAATACAAGAAAGTCTTTGGAAATTATTTGAGTTTGATTTTGATTCAATCCCAGTCTTAATACGATACAAGGATAGATCGGCGATTTTCTTACTTCTTTAACGAAATTCTTTAAACTCACTTGGTATAGAACAGCACTCGAGAACGTTGGGCCTTTTGGACGTGTCGACCATTAGTTTGCGGAATTTTGCATCCACGTCATCGAAGCGCCTGGCTTCCTCGGGCAGCTGCGATCTGATGTCTCCGCCCACGAAAATGCCTTCGAGGTACATCCAACGTCTCTGCAGCTCCATCCAAGCTTCGACCACGTCGGTAATAGTACGCATTGCTTTCTCCCACTTTTGCACCACGCTCAAAAAAGGACCGATGAACTGGGACGCCGACATGCTTTGCAAGTTTAAAGCATTATCTTCTAATATCTGAAATCGATGTCGTCCAATGCTTTCTTAGCTTCGGCGAAGGTATACAAAAGCAGTGAAATTTTTCTCTACGAAGGGTTCGGCACCTGATTCAGTTCGTCGAGGGGTCCAAGAATGAATCCTCGATCCTCCCCACCTTTCGTGTGCGTTCCCAACTTGAACTCCATAATCGACCAGGTTACAGCCACGTCTTGAACTCCACGCTCAATGGCTAATTCGCGGCTCGCATTCGTAACGATCGTTTCGGCAATATCCTGGTATTTTGCCAGATCCATCGCGAACATGTTTTCCAGAGTGAACCTTTATGTATTTAATACTCATTTATGATAGTCGCTTATTGAAATAAAATGTTAATCTACGGAATGTTTGAACTAATTTTATCGAGTTCTACTTTTAACAAATCCAAAAATATTAACTAAAATTTTATAACTGTCAGCTTACCCCTCCATTTTGACGCAATTCTCAAATATGATATGATGAAGTGTCACTAACAAGATCGCTAAATAAGTCTATGTTAATTTTTAGGTCATTTTATTTTCGCCAGGTTCAGAAATTCAAAAGTTTTATATTTTTACTGAAATAAAAAAATTTTTTAAACACATTAAATATTTTTAAGAGTCAAATTTCCATAATAATCTAAACGGATAATCGGAACAGTTTATATGTATCTTTAAGAAAAAATACATTAAAACTGATTAAAATCATAGAGTTATTATGAATTGCAATTCCTATTATTATTTTACACTATTATTATTTACACTATTATTTATTCCCTATCATTTCTTACACTATCGCAGTACAATAGCCCTTAAATATTTAAATCCAGATTTCTCAGTTAGCATTCCTACTACTTACAAACTACACACCTAAAAATCAAAGTGCTCCCTATACAATCACAACAATTATTCGCAA
>JAWWEM010009664.1:0-13257 GCA_035582935.1 Ormyrus thymus | reverse complement strand
AAGATCCGCCACCATCACTAACTGCACCTCCTGTCACTGAGCATTAATATTACAACGTCATTTCTTAGAGCCGCACCTGTCGGGCGACATATCGAAGTCCTTTCCAGTCTTTTGCATAAGCTCCCTCCAGTGCCTCTCCCTCATGGCCTCGTTCTTCAGCTCGACGAACAGAGGCACCGAGTTCTTGAAGTCCTTCATGCTGTTCTCGAGGGCGCGGCCCACCTCGAGATTCCTGACCTCCTTCGGCAGTCGGCGGAACTCCCGCAGGAAGTTGTCCATGCCGTCCACCAGCTTCTGAGGGTCCAAGTTCACCCAGAGCGTTTTCGCCCAGACGTTCCTCGCCGCCTTCTGCTGCTCGAAGAGCTCGAAGATCAAGCCCATGAGCTCGTAGTCCCTCTCGATCTCGTTGAATGCTGTGTAGTCCCTCGGAGGCAGATCGAACAGCAGTTCTGCGTTCTTTAGGTCCTCCAGCTTCTCTGATAATCTGGCAAGCTCGGATCCGTAGAGCTGAGGATAAAAATTGCCGCGTTAGTGAGAAAACAACGTGAATAATAGATTAGACCAAATCTTCCGTTAGAAAAGTAGATACTAACTTAAGATCGTATCACGCAAAGCTGACTTATCCTCTGGCACTCACCTCCATTTTCTTATGTCCGAGCTGCAAATTTTCACCGCAGCTTCCCGGCCCATCCGACAAAAACTTCTCGACGAATGCGGCGATGATGTAGCCGAAGTCCTGTATCTCCTGCTCCGTCAAACCTTTGAATTGATCTTTCGTGCTCTCGAGACTGGCGGCTCTGTACAGAGCAGTGAGATACAGCGATTCCCAATCCTTTTCCATTTTGTGCGCCAATTCCTCGTCGGTATCGAGAAACTCCACGTGGTGCGTTCGCAGAATCCTGAACGTCTCCTGGACTCGTAGCAAGATTATCGTTGGAAATATTGTACGGAAGAAGAGGTAAGTGTCAAAAGAAAAAAGAAAAAACGACTGATAAACGATGAGTTGAAAATAAAATGAATCCAACTAACTTGATACTGTAGGTATTTAACTTCGGCCTGAATGCCTGTACGCCTGATGTCGGTGATGCACTGCATCACGAGCTTGAAGCGATCGAGACCGGTGATGACAAGCTCGACGTCGTTTCGGAAAAGTTCGATCTGCTTAGCGAATTCGAGCATTGCCTCGGTGGTCCGCAACAGCAATATCTGGCCCAGAATCTGCTTCCATTCCATGGCGTGTTCTTTTATTCCGCTTAGAAGTGGTTGTAGATTGATCCTTGAATTGTATAAATTCAAGGATTTCACGGATTTGTATTAGGTTAGAATATGAAAAAAAAAAAATTTTAGGTCGGTGCTTGTCGGCATTATTAAAATTTTTAATTTTGCTAAATTTTACGTAAAAGGTCGATTTTCCGTCAGAGATAAATGTACATTCTTAAAGGTTTCGTATACCTGATACTGAATACGTCGTAAAAATGTGGCATATCATTAACTTCTTCAATAACGGAATCGTAGAATCCGAATTTTTCATCGAACTGTTGCAAAGTTGGATTAGACGAAGCGAATTTTTCGCAAATTTGCGCTTTATCGAGTGACCATAGTTGACTGTATTGCTTCCATTTGTAAAGGTAACGGTAGCAGTCTGTAGATAATCGTTGGGATGTATCTTGCACAGCAAAGATTAAGTCGTTTATTATCTGAAGCAACGTAAACAATAATTAATCATCTTTATGTTTTGTTTAAATGATTTTATAATTGTATTCTTTATAATCCTCGTAAATTTGAAATATCGATCGCTCTCAAAATTTCTAGGCAAAGAGAAAAAAATGACTGTACATGTTCTCCTTATAGAACTCGCTGAACATTATGAGTCGGAGATATTGTATACTTGTACATATACATAAAAATTAATATTTGTTGCACATTAAATTCTAGTTGAAAACAAAAGAAATAAATCCCCCATTGTCTAAACAGGATGAAAATGAAGAAACCAAGATCGAACTAAATCTAAAAATTTCACCCGCACCTGAATACCCATCACGTCCTCGAAGAAGCTGAAGGTAACGAAATCCGCGCTGGAGGCGTCGCTTATCGGCTTGCACTCGATGCAAGTGCGAACCATCCACCTCGAGAACACGGTAAGTCGTTCCATCAGGTCTTTCACGTTGCGCAGAACGATCGTGTAGATCTCCCCGTGCGACGGCTTCAGCACCACTTCCGAAGCAAAGAAGGTTGCGTTCACTTGGAAAAGCGGCTTGCTCGACAGCAGCAGGCGCTTCAGATGCTCCAGGTTTCTTACGAAGCAGCTACTTGGGGCAAAGGGATTTTTTTAAGGAAAACGTAAGGGAGTTTTGTAGCAATGGAGTTTATTTGAGGAACGTCAGTGTTTGGATTATTTTATCGAGAAAATAGTTTGGATTGAAATTAAATTAAATTTAAAACTGGAGAGTTTTATAGCAAACTCCTTTTTATGTGATTCTTTTTATGTGAATAAATTTTCACTAATTTGCAATGTACTCACGTTATAAAAGTATGAAAAATCTTCTGCTCATAGCGTTCATAGTAGAGTAACATAGCTGGACTTTTTCCAGTAGAAGTTCCTTCCACAAGACTTTCAAGTTTCACCAGCATTGGAGTTACGGATTGGTAACACTTAAGCATCGTGCTCACAAGCTCCGTCCTTTTGTTCTCGACTTCTAAAAAGAACGCCTGCGAAATTTACTTTTTCGATTTAATGACTAAATATAAATTTTAGAAATGAAAAAAACAAAGGTAATAAAAGGTAAAGTATAGAAGATTTGAAAATTTAACTTATTCATGCTTCAGTTTTAAGTGTGATTTTCAATTTTCTTTCAAATACTTTTCAAATATATTATATGTTGTAAAACGATAAATTATTACTAACAAAGAAGAATGAACCATCAAGTGCTTTTTGAAGTCAAAAGTTTCTTGATGTTTTTCGAAACAAATAACCCAACTGCTAATGTAAACCTCTACTATAGAATAATTTCTAATTAAAAATCTACTCCATGCCTTTTAGGATATGGATTCGTGCCGAAGTTTTAGATATCGAATTATGAAAAAAATCATTATCGTAGAAATTAAAGCTTCTACTTCAACTAAGAAATGCGTAAAGTTTCAAAAACGAAAATATATTCACAGAATTCAAGCTTTAATAAGCATTTTCTCAGATCAATAAAAAAATGTGAGAATTCGTTCAAAACATATTAGGCTAAAGTTGATGAACAAAAAAATGAATTAGCACATGTACTTTAAAATGCTTCTCAAAGCTTGATTTTTCCCGGATTTATATGCTTAAGCGGCTACTTTTTAAGTCGCCCACAAGTCAGATTTGCCAACTGAATTAAAAAGTAAGCGTACTTTGCAGCCAAGTATCTCGTAATTAGGATCGTTAGGATCCTGCCCCGTGGAGAACAGATTGTAGCGGCCCAGAATGTCTTCGATGTCGGAATCTAAATCTCGGCGAATCTGTTGCATCTGCACGACGATCGAGGCGAGACTTTTCAGCAGCTTGCTGCAGCTATCCGCGTACTCGCCGATGCCCAGAGAGAACCAGTTCAGTCTCGTCACGCCTGGCTTAATACTGTTTTCTACGTTCTCTAGAGTCTTTTTCAGCAGGAGGATCTGCGAAAGGCATTTAGTTTAGTTGGCAGCATGATGTTTATGAACTGTTGGTGACTGGCGAAGCTGCGCCTTGGAACAAATTTCCAACGCATCGTACTTACGTCCGCGTCATCCAATTGTTCGATCGTATCGTTGTATTGCGATATCATTTGTTCTACAGCATAGCTGTCGGTGTAGAGTCTTCCCTTTTGAATTCCTACTTCTCGTATGCTCTCCGGCAGTTCGAAGCCTAGATGCTCTAGCAGTTCAGCCTGAAAAAGATGGTGGGATAGACGACAGTTTTTAGGACACGAAAGTATAAATGGCGCAATAATGGAAGCCACCTCGCGGATCGCGTTGAAAACGGACTTGTTGAAGTTAACGGCCAGCTTTACTTGATTTTCAAGCAAAATGTTACCGCGCATGAGATCCACATTTTTTATTAATTGTTGCTTCATTTTGTCAGTGTTCGTCGACGCTGTGGAAGGTCGCATTCTTGAACTCCTCGTCCTTCCAACCATGCTCTTGACGTTTGTAATTGTTCTCAAACTTGGTACTGAAGATATTCTTATAGCTGGACGTCAACATAAAAACAATCGGGAATCAGTATTTTCAAAAAATTTTAAACGTTATAAATAGGCTGATGTAACTCGAAAAAATGTATATTTAAAGTTTACGAGTAGGAGGAATCTTAGAAAAGTAAGAGAAGACATTTACTCTTGGTTCCGGTCGTTCTTATACTTGTCATTGAAGGCTTTCTTATGTCTGGAGGAAGGCATGAAAATAATTATAAAGCGTTATTAAACATGTACTGAAAATTTGTCACACTTTAAATATAGTTCTGCTAAGGCGGACAGAATTTTTGAGAAGCAAGGAAAGGCAGGAGGAGAGGAGGAGGCAAGGAACTTTACCGCCGGCGATGCTGGGATGTTTGGAATTCATCGGGAAGTAACTGGCACGCGAGGCCGTCATCGGCGTTCCACTGATTGACGTGTTATCAACGCTTCCGGATTTTTTCAGCACGTTGATTTTCAGAATCTTTGATTGGCCGTAGGTGGGGCGCGTCTCTGCCGATAGAATTTAAATGGGATTTATTTTAATCTTTATATGTATGGAGAATATATAGAATCTTCTGAACAGTATATAAAATCCCTTTCAATTCGACGATGACGATCCAAAAGCTGGATGCTGGTATTGTATCCAAAAGGTCAGGATACTCAAAACCATCTTACTCTACTCATAGTCTACTCATATCGGGTGACAAATAAGTAGTAGAAATAGACATTAAACTTGCATTGCTGAACACCTATTCCGATATAATAAGGTCTTATCCCTGTTGGAACTTTTCACTATTATTTCGCCAATTTTTGACCAATTGTCTCTATATTGCCCAAATTTGGTCTATTATTAGTGAAATGGATAAAAAAAATTATGAAATTTCCCGCGGGGATACAACTGCATAAATTGGTTCACAAGGGAAGGCCAGCATACGTTGATTATAATTTAGCCCACAGAGATTAAAAAAATGAAAAAATGACGCTTTAGCGGTGTACGTGGAGTCGAATGTCACAGCAGAACAACATCATTGACTCTTGAGGTTCAAGGAAACACAGCCAACGAGCTCACCAGTTGTAAAAGTTTCTCGATAACGAGGAGTTAAGAGACTTTAATTTGGCCACCGACAACCGAAAAATTTCAGCACATAAAGTCATTTCGGCTGCTCGTCAGACGATCAGACGTTCGCTGATAATGTACTCAACCTTGCAGTTTTAATGAATTTCGAGAAATACAAGATTACGATATAGAAGCTTTGAAACATTTAACCGAGGAATCGATCAGTAAGAACGTTATCTCTCCAATGAAAGTTATTAAAATCATTACTAGATTGACGAAAATGAAATCCCACTTTTGGAGAAAGATACATATAAGTTGATGGCAGCTGGCAGTGAACTTAATCAAATTAATAATTATTGAAATTGAAATATTAAAAGATTATATAAAATGCCTTTAAAATAAAGCAAATAATTTAAAATAATGTTAGCCCAGAAATAATTGAAAAGAGAACTATTATTTTCCATATACTCCTAACTCTGCTCGAATAAATGTTTTTTAAATACTAAAAAAAAAACTTGAAAAACTTTTCTTGATCATCAAGGAAAAGTCATCTGCTCACTATCCGACGTTTCGCAATTTTTATAAAATAATCACGTCAACGCCAAGTAATTTTATCGCATTTCAAAATCACCCATTTTTCTCCCATTTATGAAATGTTTTCTTGCACATGCTTTAACCATTTACTAGCGATTTCGGTCAATTGGCCATAAAATGGTTAAAACATGTGGAAAAAAGCGTTTCATAAATGGGAGAAAAATGGGCGACTTTCACCAGGGTATAAGTTGGATTTATCATTAAACAATGTTTCGGATTTGAAATGTGATTAAGTCTGTGTTTACTCGACTCGCATTCTTAAAATTAATTAAAAAAATATGTCTGAATTTTCTAAAATTATACTTTCTATTTTCTATTTTATGCTTCTCACTTGAAATGTTCGGTAATTCGATCGTTTATATGGCTTCGATAAACCAATTTCTTAGAATTATCTGTCTTAGAAATAAACTATGCTTTCACTTAAATAATTTTTGAAAAAATAAATTTTTATTTGCTTATTATACTAACCATTTTTATTTAGCACAAACTTACTCACAATATTGATATAGCACAGATTTTTTGTATTTATAACTTATGAAAAAGTATGATTTCCTAAAGTTGTAATTATTTTAGATTTAGTTTTAATAACATGTACATTTGTTAGAGCATAAAATCTCAATTACAAACAAAATGTTATTCAGATGTATTCTACTTTTACAGTAAAATAAGATTAACTCTATAATTACTGTCATTTTTTACGATAAAACCATTTCACGTAATAATTTTTCTAACCTCCGATCAGAGATAATTAGTTTTTTTAACAATTATAAAATGCTATTCAGCTATTTATTAGTTTACACTATTATTTTCTAACAAAAAAATTATAGTCTTCTTGATTCGATATCTTAACGATTCAAGAAAAATACATTATTTTTATCAGAACACACAGATACACAGTTCTGTATAAATAGAGTGTGCTTTGATTATCGCAGAATCCGTAGTCGCTATCACTTTACGCACCACAAAGTTTAGCGGAACAGAATAAGTGTTACAAATCGTGCAGGGAAGTGAGTTAAAGTTGACTAATTCCTAGAATCGTCACCATTCTATAGTTACTTACGCGCATTCAGCAAAAACTAAGGCAAAAAATGTTGGTTGGCCGTAGCAACTTAATTTGTTTATTTCCTATTTTATTTCTATCTAATTACGTTTCTGGAAGAATCTGCGATTCGTGCGCTGGGAATCGTGTCATCACAAGGCTGAGTACTACCAACTCTTTATGGAAGATCAATAACTTAAGCTGCTCCCAAGAAAAACCGGGAGAATTTATGGAATCATCTCTATTTCTATCAGCGGGCGATAAATCCAGAATGTGGAAGTTACGTTTGTATCCTAAGGGTAAAGATGGTGCCGAACGAATTTTTGTATCTCTGATTTATGATACTCCAAACTTAGGTACACCAGAAGATCAAGCGCAAGTGGAGTCCGAAATTTCGTTCCTGAACGAAAATGATGAAAAAATTTGGTCTCAAAACTATTCCAAAAGACCGTTAACCGCGGGATTAGAACTGAACGCTATTACTCCATACACTATGAGTGACTTAAAAACGACCGGAGCAATAAAAAACGACAAACTTCAAGTGCTCACAACAGTGAATGTTACAACAACACATCATTATTAAAGTGAATTTTGACCTCTTTTTGAAATACTGTTACTAGTTATTACGGTAATAATTAAAAAATCATTGTCCTACGTACACTCCAAACTTTGCTCGAAAAAAAAAAAAAAAAATAGATTTAGACTATGTATCCTCCATAATTATAAATTATACATGATTAATGACTAATGGGTTATAATAATATAAAATTATGCATGCACAAAAGAAAAGTTGTAAATGCTAAAATTCCACTAAAATGCGTCGTTTTACATTATTATCTACATCTCGTGCGCGCTCTGAGATATAATGTCAAGGTGATCGTCGATGTTTATTTCTAATCTTTTTTTAAAATTAAAAAAATACGTCTTAAAAATTTCTAAAATTATTATTCCTTCCATTCACGACCTATACTAGCAAGTTTTTGAAAAAAAATGTGTTTTGTAAAAATGTTAGAACTTTGTTTACGTTTCTGATTTGAAATGTTTATTAAGTCGTTTCTGCGGCTTTGATAAAACCATTTTTTAGAATTGTCTGTCTTACAAATGAAATCTGCTTCCACTTAGATAATCGTTGAAAAAATAAATTTTTATTTGTTTATTATGTCTATTATTCTTATTTTAGCCCAAACTTATTAACAATAATGATATAGCATAAGAAAAAATATGATTTTCTATGCATTTAATTATTGTAGATTCAGTTTTAATAACATGTACATACGTTCATGCCTAAAACCTTTACTAAAAAAAAAAAAAAAAAAAAACGGTATTCAGAAGTATACCATTTTTACACAAAATCGTAACTCAATGATTATCGACATTTTTTACGAAAAAACCATTTTACGTATTAATTTTTCTTACTTCCGTTAGGAGATAATTATTTTTTTATCGCAATTATGAAAGTATTTTTATATATTATTTTTAGTATTCTATTCTGTATGTTTTTAGTGGTCTTGCACTGTTCTTATATAGCCCATCCCAGACTATGATCTCATAATTAATAATGCTATTAAAGAGAGCGTAATATATAGTTAATAAGGTTTTGATTATCATCATCTTTGCCATTTTATAAAAAATGAACAAGAGATATTTGATTCTTTTTATTATACTTTCTATATGTTTATCCCACCTAATATTGTAGTCAAAGCTTATTCCCAGGTATTTATAACTTTCTACTCCGTCTATATATTTATCAAATATTTTCACTTGTAACTTATTCGGAATACTGTCACAATAATTTCCAAACGTCATATAGACCGTTCTCCTTATATTTAATGACAATTTATTAATAGCTAACCAGTTATCTACAAAACTTAATAATTTGTTCAATTCCTCTTGTGTTTCAATCCACGTTTATTCTCCTGATATGATTGCTGTATCATCTGCATATGACACTGCCTTCTCCTGCCTACAGGTGGTAGTTCGTTTAATAAATCGTTCACATACACAATGAAAAGCAGTGGGCCCAATATAGTACCTTGAGGTACACCAACAGTGATTTTACATACATCGCTTATATTTCCTTGAATTCTAACCCGTTGCTGTATATCAGTCAAGTAACTTTTTATTATGGGCATTACCTCTGATTCCATAATTGTATAATTTATCTAATAAAATTTCGTGATTCACTGCATCGAACGCCTTTGCTAAATCCCGGAAAGTAATAAGTAATGGTTTACTTTTGTCCTGCTTATTGAAAATTATATCAGTTAGGAATCGTAACGCATCTTTCGGTCCTTTGTTTTTAACAAAAAGCCATATTGGTTGTTATTAATTAACTTTTTCTTTACTAATTATTTATTATTTACTAACTATTTATTAGCAAGGGAGTATACTCAGTAGTTAATTATTACTTATGATGATATTTTATTAAGAGACTGTATTTAAATAAATAAAATACAATATCTTTTTAATTTAAACAAATCATTAAAAATATTTCTTGAATTTTAAAATGTCTTAAACAAACTTTTTACACGACTCACTATGTAAATAAAAAAATCCTAAAACATAAAAGTATCGTTACATTTTTTTTAAACTGACAATAATTAGCCATTTTTTCAAACTCTCCTTTATTCCAGCCCATTTAGTGTATATTATACATGATTAATGCTTTATACTAATAAAATTGTGCACAAAAGAGCAGATGCAAATGCTCTAATTCCACTAAAAAAATGCATCGTTTTACATTATTATCTACATACTCATACGCGCTATGAGATATAATGTCAAGGTGAACGTCGATGTTTATTCTTTTTGCAGACTCATATTACTAGTTGCTAGGAATTTGCGCAGCGTAGAGTTCAGTACAAAAGAAACAGCATGCTAAAGCAAGTGATTTATAATCGATCAAATTGTGAGCGCTGCTTAAAAATGTGACTGATCAAAGCTGCGCCTTGAACAAAATCCGACGTGAAGTCCAAGTAAAATGTTAACTTCTAGCAGCTTATTTTGTTTAATCGCTGCTTCATTCCTGTCCAATTACATTTCATCCGAAAGAATCTACGCTTCTGACGTCGATCAATGGGTAATCACGCAGCCGAATCAACTGACGTTAAAGTACTTATGGACCATCGGGAACTTCAGCCTCTTCAAACAGGAAGCAGGAGAATACATAGAATCGCCCGCCTTTCAATTTAACGAAGGCGGCTACAAGAACTGGACACTGCGCCTGTACCCGAGAAGTGTACACGGCCACGACCGCCTTGCCATATCCCTGCGATACGATTCCAGCGACACGAGCGATGTCAGCGGTGACTTAAAACTTGCGCTACTGAACGTGAAATCCGACGTTATCGAGTTCTACAACGGCACGAGTCGATTCACAAACGAAAGCTCAGCCTCCGGTGCTTTCTTTTCATTCACGAGGGACGAGGTGCTAAACGAGACTTACGGAGTATTGAAAAATGATGCTATTACGGTGTACGCGGAACTGAACGTCACTGCAGGCCAGAACAACATCATTGGCTCTTGCGTTTCAAGAAACCGCAGCCAACAAGCCCACCAGTTGCCAGAGTTTTTCAACAATAAGGAGTTGAGCGACTTTACTTTCGTCGTAAAAAACCGCAAAATTGCAGCGCACAAAGTCATCCTGGCTGCCCACAGTCAAAAGATCAGACGTAAGCTGAGAGCGAACCCAAATTTGCAGCAGATAAAAGATCACCTCTACGACTACGAACTGATTATGGAGCTTGTCAGATTCATGTACACCGGCACCGTGATGAATTTGGAGAGACGGGCGAAGCAGCTGCTGCCGGCGTCGAACACCTACGAGATAGAAGCTTTGAAGCGTTTGACCGAGGAAACGATCTGCAAGAGCATCTCTCGGAAAAACGCCATCGACGTCGCCAGATTCGCGTATTCCCTCGACGCCCAGCATTTGAAGACGAGCGCCGCCAAGTTCATCGCCGCTCACGCGTCGGACCTCATTTATGGGAAAGAGTTTTACGCTCTGGAAAGGGACTTGCCGCTTTTGGCGAAGGAGATTTATAAGCTGATGGTGGATGGTAAACGTAATTAAATTCACTTTTCCCTTCTTGCGGTAAAAGTGTCATTTTTATCGAATTGGAATAATGTAAAATAATACTGTATGAATATTATAAAAAATTTTCTTGTACAACGAATTCTTTCGAAATAATATATTTTTTTTTGTATAAGTTTTTTTTGTATATTTATTTTTCTATGAAAATTAAACAATACTTGAATTTTTAAGATTTTTTTTTACGTACTTGACGTTTTTTTTTTTTATGAAAGCGACAACAAAGTCAGTGATATGTTGTTTAATGCTAAGCTTGTTAATTAACCTAATAAAGTGTATAATTTATGTACAATTTACGCATATTGTCATAAGCTGATTAAAAGAATTTTCCCAAGGTTATTATATCCTGTTGATAAGTTATTTATCTGTTATACATATACACCTTAACAAAGAATATGACAGTGAGAGAATAGAGTTTCAAGTTTGTGTTGTTGTTCATTGTTTTTGTAAACGCCGCAAAATGTTAGCAATAATATATTTATATATCCTTTATAATTAATGTAATGAAGCATATTTTAAGTGTCATAAAAATCGTTTTTTGATTACCTACAGATTGAACTCTCGTTAAAACCTACTCGATAAAAACCGACAATAAAGAGGGCAAGAATGAAACAGAGACTGAAATTTTAGTTTTATCAGTCACCAAAATGAACGACGACAAGTTTAGTCTCAGATGGTTCTCCCAGCTCTGTACATTATATTCCGTTCTTGTACTGTGGAATACTGCGGCAACCATCAAAATAGATCGTTCGGAAATTCAACAGTGGGGAATATCCCAAATCAAAGTTCTGAGGACGAACTACTTGTGGACGGTAAACAATTTTAGCTTGCACGCAAGACGGCCCGAGCAGTACCTGGAATCGCCTCCTTTTTCATTTGCCGACAACAATTGGACTTTACGTCTGTTTCCCGCAGGTTCGGATTTGAACAGTCGTGAATATCTATCTGTGTTCGTAGGAATGACATTCAACAACGCGGCCCAGATCGAAGTGAGCTACGGATTGACTCTGCTCACGTATACATTCGACGTGATCAAGTTCAATAACGCAACGATTTTGTTCACCTCGAAGAATCAGCATGGAGTAAGGACTTTCGCAAAGAGAAATTACGTCCTCGACGAGGAGAACAGAGTAATCAAGAACGATAGATTAATGATTTATGCTGAATTGTTCGCAAACGTACTTGTTCAAAAGTGGATCTAATCAGTGGATTTAATTAATTTAGTCTCTGATTCTTATGACTTATTATTAAAAGCCTTTGTAAAAATATCATCTGTATACCATCGAAATTCAATTAAAATCTGTATCATAAAAAATTATTAAAACATGACCTACCGAATCTAAGCAACGAATCAATTTTAACCCAACCTCATTATCCCAGTACACATGTATAAAAAAGATGAAAAATCGCTTACGCAGCTTCCTCTCGGAGGGCTGTAGCGTGAGGACGTTCTGGCGCATTATGTGCTGCATCGTCTTGTCGGCCTTCTTGGCGAACTCCTCGAACTTCTCGGTCTCGTAGTTCTTCATGACCTGGGCGAGGGTGACGTACTGGTCGAAGGCGAAGGTCCTCAGCTCGCTGCTACGCAGCTCCTCGATGTCCTGGAAGATCAGCACCGGACGCTTCAGCCGGTAGAACAGCTGTCGCTCCCAGTAGATCGCCCCGGCGATCGGCGGGTGGTGACGCAGGAGCGGCGGGTCTTTCTTGGCTGCGGAGAGACGGGGAGGAAATGCAGTCTGGGCACTTGGGGTTTGGGTAATGGTAAGTACGGGTGGTGTTTAAGACGAATGTCTTATTAAGAATTTAAAGAGGAAAATTAGTTTGGTTGGAAAACTGATTTTATTTTAAAAGCGACAAGTAATGCTTAAAGTAAGTTATCGCTGACAGCGGACAGCAGTTCTGGAGATATAAAATTATCTCTTTGAAACAAGCAGTTAAAAGATTTTTCCCGACCCAGGCATTAAGGAGGCTCAAGCGATATTTTTTAAATTAATATATCGAAATGAAAGTTGGTCTAGGACATAGTGAAAATCTCAAGCTTTTTATATCTGTAAAGAAAAGTATAGGCCAACGACCTAATTATTTATAAAAACTCAATAAAAGATTTCATTTGTTAACACGTGATTTGGGACATTTCAATAGACTACTAACGTTTAAAATACTATCTTTTTATGAGAAAAATTGGAAAATATACATTTTTATATAAGGATTTTAAAAATGCAAAAAAAATTATGTGTAAACGTTCAAATTAGGGAGTAAATTAAGATCAAAGAACAACAATATTATTATGCCGAAT
>JAWWEM010009633.1:0-26284 GCA_035582935.1 Ormyrus thymus | reverse complement strand
GTCTGAACCATTTTTCCGGAAAATGCGACCCTGGAAAGTTATTTAGGTGGATCCATACTTTTGGAACACCCTGTATACTTTGATTGTAGGAAGCGGATAATGAAGATTTTTAGGCTTATAATAAGAAAAAGTAGTGATCGTAAAGCCCAGGGGACAGCCGATCACCACCATCAATTGTGATAGTTGAAGTCTGGTACAGCGTTAGGCTCTAGAACTCTACCAAGTTCATCGATGAGGTAAGAGGAAACATGTGCACCAGTTTGGGCCAAATCTGTCACCCGAATCTGGCGCACTCTCCTTGTAAGAGAAGGGGGAATAAGCGAGGAAAGGAGAAAGACGTCGAAAATTTTATAAATTTTATTTTGGCCGCCTAGTCAGCGCTTTTGCACCACTGTGCGATTCCTTTCAGTGATCGTGGAGCTACAGTGTGGGATTGGTATTGATGTCGCTTTTAATTTTGAGTAGGAAGCGGGTTTTGACCAAATTATAGTATATAGTTAACTCTCGGTAAAATCAGATTTTTTTGATCTATTATATAGCATTATTTGTATATTAAAAATAATGCCATTAATATTGAAATTAATTAAAGTTAAATATAGAATTCGAAATGATTTTTCGATAAAGTATGAGAAAGAAATTTGAACAAAAGTGTATTAGAGCAATATTATTAATCTTTACAGGCCGGTAATAGCCGTAAATGATGAAAAATCTTCTCCGAAATCATAAATAACGCCGTACTTAGCGCGCAATTGAAACGCAATTCCCGCGTCGTGCAGTTATCTGCGAAGCGCGCGCATTTCTCATGCATCCGCGCGAGCCCCGCGAAATCAATCACTCGCGCCCCGGGGCTTATCTCGGCGAGTGCAAAAGCTGTCCCTCTTCTTGCCAGGTGCAGCGCCGAGAGCGCCGATAAAACGCGACGGCGTTCCGGTAGCCGGGCGACTCTCGGTAGCGACGACGCTCGAGCTTCGAGGGGCCTTTTTTTCGGGAGGGTATTATTATTGCTCGCGGTTTATCTATTTGGGGCTGGCATAAATTTCGGTCCTGCGGAGAGACGGGATGGGAGAGAGTCACGCGGGGAATGCGGGGATTGTAAGTGAGATTGAGCGTTAGAACAAAACTTTATGCGCTTGCTTTGTGATAGGGTTGTCTTGGAAGCGAGAATAAATCGCTTTTGTAATGCTGCTTGATTTACTTGGAACGCCATAGAATAAGCGCATAAATAATTATAATATATCCGATGAGGCATAAATTTTATTCCGCATTTCAATTAAAATACTTGTCCGTTTATTTCGATATTCGTTACAGCAAAAATTTCGTTGATCAAAATCTATTGCAAACTATTTCCTAAAATAAATTTACGCCACACGACGACGCTAAAATTATAATCGCGATAAAAATCGTCGTATTCTCATTTGAAAAGAAAGACCAAGTCGCCGGAGACTTACTTTGCCCGCGAGGCGATCCTCGGCTCGCGCGCCGCGGCGTCGGCGGCTCCTGATTTTCTCGCGAGGCCCGAGGAGGCGACTCAGCGCTCTCATTGTCGGATTTACGACGTGACGTCGACGTCGCGCGCGCGCGGGCCTATCGATCCCGGCCAAGTCGGCGGCGTCTCGCCGCGGCTGTATTATGTACGTTCATTTGTGTAATCGGCGCTGTTGCGCTGTCTGTGCCCGCGGTGCTTTTCGGCGGCCCGCCTAGGCTTTGAGAGGGAGACCGATTGCGGTCGGGAGGGAGCCGCTGGCTGGGACGCCTTGTCTTTGGTTAATGATCGAGAGGCGGCTGAGATGCGAGGGTCCGAGGTGGAAATTCGCGCCTCTGTGGGTCCGAGTTAGCTTTCTATTTGTACGAGCAAATTTTGATTGACGTGTAATAATTCTTCTGCAGTTCACTGACTTTCGCCGTTTCAAGAACCTTTTCATAATTAATTCAATACAGCTGTATAATAAATGTAAATTAATCTTTGACTATTCACCGAGTGCTTGATCGAACCTCTTCGTATACAAAAAGCTCATCATCGCCTCGAATCCACGCGCCAAAGCGAAAAAGAAAAAAAAAAACTAAAAGAAAAAGAAAAAGGAGTGACCGCGCCTGATTAGCATAGCGCCGCGGACGGAGGCAGAAGCGAGAGGAAATCCAAGTCGACCCCTCCGCAGTCGCAGAGGCAGAAATCTGCATAGCCTCCCTTCCCCGAGGAGTTGCGCGCTCGTCGTCGAGTTTAAGCACGTCGAATGGAAAATGCATGATCAGGCGTGCGTTTGATCGAATATAATAACGCTCGGCGGCTCGCCGCAAAGCTTTGGTCAGTCATGATATTCATGGCCTGAGACTCTCTCCCGCGAGTCGTCGGCCCGATATTCGATACGGCCGGGATTTGAATACCTGGCCCCCGCGCGACATACTCACTCATGTATATTTGATTTTTCTTGAGGACCGCGCGCGCGCACAGCGGCGTGTTGTTATCTCCGCGGCGCTGCAGGTACATATAAAGAAAGCCCCCCCTCCGATGCAAAGGCGGACTCGATGAATAGATTTCCATAATTCGTCGAAAGCAGGAGGAGGGGGAGGGAGCAAGGAGCCGCTCCCATTTTTCTCCTGGGATAAGGGCTCGGGGGCAGCTCTCCGTGCCAAAAGGGGATTTTTCCAGGATGGCCTTCGTCGGATTTGAAATTTGCGTGATGTGCGTTTGGAAAAAGGACGCGCTCGTGACTGGATAATTTTTTAGGATTTTTTTCTCTTTTTTTTTTTGTGGATACGAAGATTTTGGCTGATCGTTGAACCGAGTGATTATGCATTGATGGTGTATGTATTTGTACGTAAAAGTTTGAAGGAAAGAGCCTGCTTTTTATGAATAATTTATAATTCGCTCTGCATTGATCAATATTATATTTTTAATCTTTCTGTATTTTCAAAATTTGACGCGATAAATTATTCCATATTTCAGAAATATGTTTTTATTTAATTGTCACTGACATGCTGCATTATAGACTGCTGCTACTACATTATTAGAAATGAATGATTCTCACAACGTACACAAAAATAAACGTTTCCAAATGGCAGAAAATAAATTCAAGATAATAATAGGTGACCGCAATAGCGAGGCTCGCATTTAAACAGCACGTGTTCCATTGAAAAATTCAAAAGGCTACTTTTTCTACATTTTGAATAAAATTCAATTCCGCATTAATCATCGCCCATTGAAAGCTCCTCGCCTAGCCCGAGTGAGAGAAAAAAAAAGAAGTCAGGCGCTGGCCGAAATTTGCGGCTTTCCAGAGTCGAAATGCACAATGAGCGTGTATCGATTATCCAAGAACGACCACCGGCGTGTCTCTCGCACCTCGCACACAACGTCTGCGCCTCTAGAAGCAATTTTCGCCTCGGCACAAAAGGTGCCAAGTGGCTTCTCGCCCGCGGCCCACAAAAGCCTCCCGAGGCGCGGCGATTGTTCGCTCGTAGAGCAAAGTTTCTAGCGAAATGTATGTGCGCCGCTCGAGGCTCGCCGTCCGCGCGCTTGCATGTAATGGCCTCTGGATGTATATCCAGATGCTCTCCGCCTCCGGGCCGCTGACAACACGCCATTTTCTGATTTCGTAACGCAGGCAGATTTCGGGCCGCTGCTTCTTCGCCGCGACAATTTCACGGCGACATATGCGCTTTTCTTCCGATCGGTATTATTGTCGGGAAGGGAGCGAGGGGAAGTCGGCGGCCTGGACGCGCCCGACCGCACGCGGCTTGCCGATTCCCGGCTCCAACTGTTGCTCGCTCGTCAAAGCAGCCGAGTCGATATGCGCGAGAGAGGCACAGATCTTTTAATAATATAACGGCGGCACGCGATCCGCCGGCAATTACACGGAGTTCTTTGTCGGAGCCCCGATCTGCATGGACTGCTGGCTATACCGTTCGGAGGATTACGCCGCTCGAATCTCTCTTCCGCTCTTGTTTCTGACACTGCCTCTGTCGTAATCTATTTTCTAAAGCGGCACGAAACAAATTATCGCTGTATGAAGTTGGATTTTGAAAAAAAAAACGGATTTAATATTGAAAGGAAGCGGTTGTTAAAGGCCTTTTACTGACTTGCTATAATAATGCGTATTTTAATCATAGTAAACTGTCACTTCCGTGCATTGTCATTTTTGCTTCGTCACTACCAGGTGTCAACGTATTTTCAATCATAATTAACTTTTACTTTTGGTTTACTCATGCACATAGTTTTTTTTTCTTTTTTTAACGTCAAATTTATAATTCTTTTTAAGTCGAGAAATTCAATTATTTATGATTGCGTTAAACAAATCACAGCCACAAAATATTTTTAGATAAAAGACATAATAAATTAACTTGCAATCGCGGACCCCAATATTTAGACTAATCAAAGAAATAAAATACAAAAATTCGACATTTCCGCGAGAGCCAACCCCTCCAAAATCACAGATCCACAAATCCTGAAAATGACGATCGACACCCCGTTCCAGCCAGCGCGGCAATCCAATTACAAGCGAGCCCGACAATCCGGCAATGACGCAGCTCTCCGACAATAAAGAAAACCGAGCCGGCCGGCCGGTAATTAGGCGCATTAGCATTGCGGCCGCGGCGGTCAACCGCCCTCTACACAAACACGCCGGCCGCGGCGATTCCCACACGTAGGTGCGCGCCCCGACCGCCGCCCGGACACATCGGGGAGTCACGCGAAATCAAAGCGGCGTAACTGGGCATCAAGTGCGCAACGGAGCGGCCCCCGGCCACCTGCCTTATATATGTACACCGCCGCCCGATGCCCGCGCGCAGTAATGCCGCCACGCCGGCCGTTGAGGCGGCGTATTAATTTTTGGTAAACGGTGAACGACGCTGCCCGAAAAAAATTGGGGAGCGAGGCCGAAGGGGTTTTGGCGCTGCTCGAGAGCTGGCGAGATTTTTTTTTCGAATTTGTAAAAAGTGAAACATTGTTCTGGTCGAATGTCATATTTTAGGATACATTTTTATTTCTTTGGATCGGCCGAGATCATTTTATAAATACTGTCATTATAGTTTACGGATAGACGGATTTATATGGCTTTTGAACTGTTTACAAAATTCTGCTTTTGAACTAATAGTGGTAAGAAATTCAAATAACTTGTTCCCGAGGAAACAAAAAAGTGTGAGAAAAAAATAAGATCTAAATGCTTTATCAGAGCCAAGATTATAACGAGCTGCTTAATATTCATCGAGAGACGAAAAAAGTGTCGAAAATACTTTTTCAGAAAATCGAACTTATCTCGGGGGTACTTAACATAAATACTTTACATCGTAAACATCATTTCCGGTTTTCTCCTTAATAGACCAAAGGCAGGAATTCCGAAAGGAGAATTTCCAGCTTACATTATCGACGCTTCTAAACCACTGCGCAAAGAAAGCTTAATAAATTTAAGATAGGGGGGAATAAAAAGTGTGTTAGCGATAGCAAACGGCCCGTGATATCTTAATTTTATTTTATACTTTTTATGCCAGCGCAATCCTACCGCGGAGAGAACAGTTTAGTGATCTTTCTCGCGACACCGAGATTTACATTATCTATAATGGCGGCAATAAAAAATCCGAAAATTTTGTATCCTAAATGTTTCAAAAAAGGAACCCGGCCAAAAAAGAAAAAAAAACGGGGGAACGCTCCAGACCGCTTCGGCGCAGTTTATCTCACTTTCCTGTACTCCTCGAGCCTTTTTATCGGAGGGGCAGGGAAGGGGGGGGGGGAGGAGAAAAAAGGGATCGTGTCGTTATCGGGCCGACGCTTTTTGCCGATCCGCGAAAGCGTTTATATTTTTCGACAATACACGAGCGGCCTGCTATCGTATCTTCGCGCCTCGCGCTTAAACATTTCGAGCTCTGCTGGCTTTTATCGGTATTTGAGCTTTATCAATGCTATTCATCAGTCCTGCTGATAGTTGATTATACGCTGTGAATAGGAGGTAATGGCTGTTTGAAAATTTTGCGATTCTTCGTTTCTCTGTCTCGGGCTTTGTGCGGACTTGTTTTCAGAGATAAATCGATCGAGGGTGAGGGAAATTTAGATACGCGGTAATTAGTTGGAATGAAATTGGTCTAAACAGCTGTCAATAAAGAAACGACAAACAAATGTTAATGTACGATACGATTGTAGGGGTAACAAATTATATCTAAAAAATATTTACATTCAGATATATAAATTAATTTGGTTTGTTTAGCCTAAAGAGATGAAGTTCAATTAATTGTAACGAATTTAAAGATAAAATAAAATAAATACAGTCTGATGCGTTTGTCAAAAAACACTGTCATAGGCAGCAAACTATTCACAGCTCGTTTTTTCTACGCAATCCTCATCGAAAGCCAGAAAAAGACGAAGCGGAGGAACAAAACGAGGAAGAAAAAAGGAAAGAGGAGCTCGCGCCGGATCGAACAAAAATGTTCTATCTCTTGACCGGACACAATTAGTACCGGCGCTTGGCTTATCTTAACAGGGACTCGGGCATTCGACCTGCTCTCTCCTTCTTTTTCTCTCGCTCTCTCTCTCTCTCTCTCTCTCCTTTCTGCCTTCGTCTGGTTCGCCCACCTAATCATGACTCTATTTAGATCTCCTCTCGGGGTTATCGCCTCGCTTTTAAGAGGATAACCGTGTAAAGGCGTCCGCGCGCCTCCTTTACGACGTTTTAATCGCCCGAAATTTGTTTAGCCTCTCTCTCGCTTAAACGATTCCCCCTCCTCCTACTCCTCCTCCTCCCCGCTAAATTCGCAGCTAATCAATTTTACGTAACGATCGGCGACGCAGCTTTTCCGCGAACGAGGAAAAAGATAGCGCGCGCGTCCGTCGATAATGAACAATGGTTCTCCCCCCGCCGGCAAATTGGCCAAAGTCTTATCAGCCAAGGTGAGAAAGTCGGCGGGGCTGCGGCCGCGAGTCGGCGACACCTCGCGACGGCTCTTGCAGTATTGCGCAGCGGAGAAAAATCGGCAGCGAAATAATCGAGCGTATAAAAGCGCGGAGAGGCGAGCTCGGCGCTGTTTAATAAAAACAACGATAATATGAGCATTCCGTGTCGGGGTAATGAGAGAGAAAGAGAGAGAGTCCGCAAGCAGGGCCCATGTCGACCCGATAAGCGCCGAGCATCAATCATCCCCCCCCCCACTCCTTCCCGGGCCCCGGCCTTGGCGTCGGGCCCATCGTCGCTCGTTTCCGAGGCCCGCTCTCTCTCTCTTTCTCTCTGCTCCGGGATAATAAAGACGAGAGGAGGAGGCGGAGTGAGTGTGTGTGTGGGTGTGCGCGCGCGCGAGCGTTTCTCCGCGTGTTGGGGATCCGCGTTCCGAAATGACGGCAGCGATGAGTTTGAGAAATTGAAATGGGGCGGCGGTGTGAGTTGTCTCCTGGATTTAGTGGCGCGATTGCGCAGGGGTTTTATTGTTACTCCCGGCGTGATTGTGGGAAAGTTGAGAGTAAGGGCTTTGAGATTTTACTCTTCCTTCGCTACGCGGTGAATTTTAATTATTTGTGCAAAGCTTAACGCTTCTCGAGCTTCCCTCAATTTTCAGATTAGAATTTTGAAGTCAGCGTCCACTAACGAGAGCAATCCAATTTGTAAATTTTACACTAAACTAATTACGTACTATTTTTCCATTTCGAAAGTGTTTAAAGGTTTTCACAGTTAAGTCGACCGAAATTTCCTGCATACTATTAATTACGTACGCGCCTCCCAATACAAATCTATTTATCTTCATCTCCTGAAAGAACGAGCGAAAAGTCCTCCTCCTCCTTTAATATAGATACCCGGGCGTATCTCCGCCGATCTGAGACATCGCCGGCGACGGGGAACATTTTTCGCCGTCATCTTTCAGCGCAAGCTCACCTTGCTCGCATTTTTACCTCGCCAATGTAATGCAAATGCTCGCGCACAGTAGCCGCGCAGATCCTCCGAGCGATCCAGCTCTCGCAGGGGAAGGAGTTTGTCTCTCTCTCTCTCTCTCTCTCTTCCTCTGCTCGCATTATCTCTCGTCGCGCTCGTTATTTATTATTTTGCCCGTCATTTATTACCCGCAGCAGCCTTCCTCTCTCTCTCGCTCGGGCCATTAATGAGTACAGAGATTGATGCCGATCGGATTTTTGCGCCGATCGGCGCATGCGCCCGTGCTACTTATTGCGGGAGCGTCGAGGGGGCACCGATAAGGGGGCATTTAGCCGCGTTAACTCGAAAACACTGAAAGTCAATTAAATTTTTATCGCCCGCCGGCTCCGGGGCCTGGATTATAACGCGTTGTACTTTAAAGGCCCGCGATTTATTTGTTAAGGGACCCCAATGACTTTACCACTTTATTAAAAAGCTCTTGTTTTTTCGTGCGGCCGCGCGCTTTTGAATAATTATGAGCGAACGGATGATAAACGAGCTGCTCGGCGGGCGAGGAAAGAGCTGATTTACCTCTCTCGCCGTGCGTTAGCGTCTCGCGAGACTGTTTACCGGCGAAAGTCTGTTTTTCCTGCAATTAAGTGATTACGGTGGTTACGGCTGAAAATAAATAGCCAGACATTAATTACGGAAGAGGCGGCGGTGCGAGATAAGCCGTAAAAATCCGCGAAAAACAAAAGCCGAGCGAAAAATATAAATTAGAGCGTTAGGCTCGCCGCGAGATCGGAATCTCGGAGGACAAAATAAAAGCGGCCGCCGTAATAAAGAAAAGGAAAGGAAACGCGAGCAAGCATGGCATCCCTCTGGTGTAGTATCGGCCGCAGCCAGCGGATTAATTAAATAACAATTAGGCCGCGATTTGCGCGACGAGGGAAAAAGTCGGGGGCACATAACGGTCGAGGTGTCACGACCTCGCGGACCTTTCATCGGCGACCGCCAAAAGAGAGAGGCTCCGTTCGTGAATGAGACTTTTCGTTAGATTGATGCCGCGGAAGCTCGATGTGTTCATTAGGCGTATGCTAAGTAGCGCTCGAGCGTAAACGATCAATGGAATATCACGTCACTCGGGGAGTAGTAAATTTGGCTTCGAAGTGGACGCGGCTTCTTATTGATGATTTCTGAAAAGAGATGTTTAAATTATTAAAGTGTCAGACCTTCTTTTCGATCGGCGATGTAGTTTGGACGGAATGCTTCCGGCATAAATGGACTTGATAGATTCTTTTTGAGCGTATAAAAGTTTGGTTCGTATAAAGGAGAAAGAAACGGTAAACTACAACTAGATTTTGAGGTACAAATGATCCTAAAGACTGAAAAACTTTCCTTCGTCAATAAGTGCGTTCAAAAATTATAGTTTGGAACATTTTTGAAGCTAATTTAGCTAGGAATTTCGGTTAAACCGTATAAAACAATATCAAAAGTCACGAGCTACTTTACTTTCGAAAGCGTAGTCAGTACATAATAACAAACGCGAAGCTTATAATATCGACGCGGCCTGCAAACATAAGAAAGAAAAAAAAAAACACTTGAATCGTACCGATTCGATAATAATCGCGCACGAAGTCAATTTCAAAGGAGCCCTACTTAGCTTTCCCTCTCCCGCGCAAACGTTCGCGAACAACAAGTCGTCGCCACTCCGCTTTGGTATTAATAGCGGCAGAAATGACAAGGTACATACTTCTCCATTGCAGGAACGGAGCAATAACTGAAAATAAAAAAAAAAAAAAACCGAGAGAGAAAGAGAGAGGACACAAAAGCCCTTTGGAAAAATATCGCTAGGCCCGATTGACCGGGCCATTAATATCCGAGCGAGGAGACTCGAGTCGCGAGCTTTCGGCTCCGCCATGTGTGGCCTTTCAGAAATTCAATTACGCCCCGCTCGAGAATCGCTTTTGATTGTGCGCGCGCGCGCACTGCTCGGCGTTCATAAAACCGCATGCGGCACTCGTGAATAAACAATCCAAACTGCTCGAGATTGCTACTGCATTTTCAATTAATACCGCCGCGGTCACGAAGCGTGTATAATAACCGGCCTTTGCCGATGCGGCAAGAATCGGGGACTCGGCAAAGGCGCTCGTTTATATATAAATATCGCTCGTTTTTATATTGCTTCGATCGCAGTTAATAATAGCTTAAGGATAATTGACATACCGACGTTAACTTTAGTATTTTAATATAATATTTTACGTTAAATAATTGCGTTCCTTTTCCCCGCTCGATATTGAAATAGTCGGGAGTTCATTTTGTGAGAACCAATAAGTTTTATTACGGACTTTCCAATAGCTTTCTCACAGTCTTCGCCGCCTCCCACATTAATCCATCAAGCATCACACCTCTCGGAAAAAAAAAGACACGCACCATTATTCAAAAGAGACGCACACGGCAAGTCAATCCCAATCCACGCATCACAAAAGCATCGCCCTAAAAGAGCTTATTTTCTAACGAATCTCTCCGCATAAAGGACAACAACAGCCGCAGCAGCAGCAGCAGCGGCGGCGAGCCATTGACTCCCGAAAAAGATACAATCGCGCCTCTCAGGAAACAAGAGGGCGAGGGCACAACGCCGCGGCACGCATAGCGTCAGTGGTGCGTCAATTAAGTAGCGGCGTATAAAATTCGAGCGAAAAAAGGCGCGCGCGCGCGCGCGCACCACACACGCACACGCACAAAACGGGACGCACACCTGACCATCTGTCGAGCCGGCGGCTGCTCACTTTACAGTCAAGTTCCCGCTTCCGGCGCGCGGGGCGCGAAAAAAAATCGTGGGAGATTTCCACTCCGCGCCGACAATGTCCGCGGCGGGGGTGCGCGGGAGCGGGGCTGCGCCGATACTCCGTCCGTGACGATTCTTCGCGCCTCCGAGCCGGCTCATTGTGCAATCGATCGGTAGTAATGAATTAGAGGGCAGAGGGCCTCTTCCGTCTGGGAGGAGGAACGAAAAAAAAAAGGCAAACAATGTCCCTCTGGAAATCGTATACGTACGGAATCGGTGAAAATCCGGCCGATTCGGGGGGGCTTTGATGCGACCCGCGTTCTCGGGATAGAAATCGCTTTTTAATGGACGCCCACCCGTTTTCGGCTTCTTGGGGGGGAAGGAAGAAAAAGAGGAGGCTCGCATCCGGCGAGGACCGCGTTTTGATGACAATTATACTGTTTTGAGGAAGCGCCGACTGAACGAGACTATTACATTACGGAATGGATGCCGGTTTTTTGTGGATCCTCGCTCACAAAAAGTTAATCATACTATATATGCTCATTCGAAAAAGTTCGGAGAAATAAAGCCGAGGAAGCTAACTTGGTCATTTCGGAATATTAACCGTTTAGACTGACCTTTTTTTTTGGCGATCTGAAAAAGTCTGGCTTAAAAGTATTTTGTTAAGAATATTACACCGGAAATGCTTAAGTTTTTTTTCTTTTTCCTACAAAAGTACGCAGACCGGTAATTAACTTACATTTGCTACTCCCGGCGAACGAAAAGCGCGATTAACCCGGAGCAGAGTCCATCGCGCGAAGGCAAATAAGCTCACCGAGAGAGTAATGCGCTCGGATCGTTGAGTTTTATGAAATTAATAAGCATCGGCCCCGAAGCAGGAAAGAGGAAAAAACGCTTTCTCACGTGTTAAAACGAAGGTATCGCCACTTAAAAATAATTCGCCGGGCCTCCAAGGCCTGTGATTTCGAGCGATAAATTAACGCCGACGACCGACGAGCTGCGACTCTCTCTCTCTCTCTCTCTCTCTCTCTCTCTCTCTCTCTCCCTCTGTCCCCTTCCATTAAGCCCCGCCGAAAGAAAGAAACGCAGCCGCGCGACCTGTACTTTACTCATTTTCTCGAAAAGCCCGACGTGAAAAGCTCGGGCCTCTAAGTGCTGGCCATTATATCGAGGCGCACGCGCACGAATAATTTATTTATCGGCGCCGAGGAGAGCGTGATTTTCCTCGCTGCTTAGTGCCCGCCGTCTGATTTAATGGAGATGACGCTTTCCGTCGCCGTTTTCGGAGAGAGAGAGAGAGAGAGAGAGAGAGAGAGAGAAGCAGCTACAATGTTGCTCGATAAGGGACTTTCGGGCTTTGCGAGAGGAATAATTAAGTGCGGACGTTTACGTCGCTAACGGCTTGGAATTTTTTTCCTCCGAAGCTGCTTTTCGAGCTCTTGCGACAAAAGTAGAGTTGTAACTCTGTATCGATTACAACTTCATGTTTTTATTTTTAAAAATGATGTCCGTTTTTATCACTTGCAATTAAAGAATACGTTAATTTTAACAAACATACTTTTCCTGGTGTACTGAAAAGAATTAAGCGCAAAATTCAACCAGCTAATGTACCGCAATTTACATAAAATTATTGCACGAGCCCGCGAACACTGCCAGCAAAAATTAGCCTCCGCGTATTTAAACCCAAGCCCCGAGAATCGGAAAAAATCTGCGCCGCCGCCCGTCCAGCCAGGAAAAAAAAAAAAAAAAATAATAAAAGAATAATCCCGCCGCGCCGCAGAAAGCATCAGTCGCGGAACAAAGCGGCCGCGCTGCGCTCGGGAAAAAGCGGCATTTGAATAATGCGCCCGGTCTGCGCTGCGTGCAATTTGGCCAGCGGGCGCAATTAGCGAAATGTGAAAACGCGCGACAGGTGCGGGAGGTGGCAGGCCGCGTCAAATCGAATTAACCGGGCGCGATTACAGCCGACAAATCCTCGCGGGCGTTAATGAGCGTCGCCGGAAGTGCTCCCTCTTCCGGTAGGTGAAAGAAAAAACCGAGGGAGAGGGAGAGAGAGAGAGAGAGAGAGAGTGAGAGAGAGAGAGGCCGATAAAATCACCCGCGTAATTGTTTTGCTAAGCGTATGCGAGTGTCCGAGCGTGCGGACTGACCACCGCGGCGAGTGTGACAATACGCGGGCCGGAAGTCGTCGGGTGGAAACGATTTTTTTTTTCTTTTTTTTTTTTCACTCTTTTTGGAGAGACGGCGGAGTTTCGTTCTTGGAACGGAACGGGGAGTATTGTGGGACGTTATGGACGTAACGAGTTATTAAAGCTCGGGATTTGTTTGCGAGATAGGGGATCTAACATTGAATAGAAATTTACTTTCGGGGAGATAAGCGCCGCGGTTTGAATGCCGGGTCGAATGGGTATAAATATTTGTTGAATTTGAGCGGGAATTAGGCGCTGGTGCTTTGTTAGCTTTTTAATAAAATGTCAGCAGAGATAACGGCGAAAAGTTATGCCGTAATTGCTGTAATTTTTAACGCTCGCTATTACGTCGTGCGTTGTATGCTTATTATTTAACATTATGTAAATAATATGTCGAAAATATAAAAGAATTTCACTTATATTCACCCACCTATTATTTGGCAGACGAAAAATAAACGCAAGGATCGGTCGTTCATTTAACTATGACACGTCGATACGTAATTTTTTATCTTAAGATAATGTCTTCCTGCAAATATTCACTAATATTGATACGAGAACAAGTAAAAGCTCTTTGTACGTAAATATACATATATTTCATGTAACAATTTACTTAATTCAAGTTTATTTCAGTATAGTAATAAGTCCGTAACAAAACCTATAAAAATAATAAATGTTTAATTTTAAAACATATTAAAAGTACTATGACTGCGGAATATTTTTTTATTCGAGTACACTATTATTAATATGAATATAGATATGTTAAAAAATTTTTACATTTTTTCACTAAATTATCTGTCTATTCCACTGTTCATAAAACATAGTAGTACGATAAGACATATAATTAAAGTATATGCATGCTGTAAAAAAATTATCCGTTATACAATGTTGGTTTTCAAGGAAGCCTAAATGGTACAATAAAGATATATAATAGTTTCGGGAAGAATAAAGATAATATTTTATGACTCTCCGAGTATCGCAGAATTAAAGTTGATAATATTTTATCATTGATTAATAAATTGCATCACCGTAATTAAGATAAAATAGATAAAGCCAGCGCGTAACAATAATGGACGGTGCCCCAATTAAGAGATGAATTTTTAAAAGCAACAGTTTACTCTCCAATCGCCTCTGCCGAAATTATCAACGAGGCCCTAAACAATTTAATCCGCCGAGTAAAAAATTGTAAAGGATCATCGAGATAAACGTCCAGCGGAGGTGTCCAGGTACCGGAGCAAAGCACAGCTCGCAAAGCACGAACGAAGAAGGGAGGGAGACGGGCCGAAAACCTCGTTCCTGGTGGGAGGACGCGCTCGGGGCCCAAACATAATTAGATGTTGTACCTTCCCGGGGCGGCGATAAGAGCCGGTCATTATTTTAGTGTTTAGATAACGCGAAGTGGCGAACGGAGAAAGGCTCTTCGGAGAGGACGGAGGCGAGTCGTCGTCGTCGTCGTCGTCGCCTCCTCCCGCCTCGCGCTCCCCCGGCCAATTACGCTTACATCTCAAGCCTTTCACCGTATTTTCGGCTTGAATTTCCAATCGCGCGCTTGATCGACGACCCGTGGCATTCGATTCCTGTCGCAGTCGCGTTATCGGGGCCCCGGATACTCCGGCCATTCCCGAATGATGAATGTAATTTCAATAACGCGACGGCTCCATCGTCCTTTCGAGTTTCAAAGTTATATTGAACTGGTCTTCTATAAGGGGTGTGTCAAAAATGAAAGAAACACTTCTTATAAATGTGATGTAAAAACTATTTTTACAAATTTTTACAAATTTTTTCGTTCGGAACAATGTATTATTCAAATAAATAGAGTATAACGCAATTTGCTTAAAAATTGTTCAGGAGATTAATAATATTGCTTTACGATGAAAATTATCTGCTTATCGATAACAGATAATTTGAAATCGAGAACAGACCTTTCTTCGAATTTCTTTCTCTTACTTTATCTAAAAAGGATTTCGAATGCTATAATATTTAACTTCAATTGATTTCAATATTTAATATAAAAATAATGCCATCAGATCGATAAAACCCGACATTACCGAAAGTCAACTGCTCTAATTCGGTCGAAGCACGCTTTCTTCCCGAAATTAAAAGCGCCATAAATACCAATCCCACACTGTAGCTCGGCGATCATTGAAAGGCATCGTCCACTTACCTCCTCTCTTTTTATACCCCCGCACAATTTACAATGGCTCCAGCGGCGGAGCGTCTAGCTTGCAGTCGGTTCCCATGAGTGGCCAGACGGCGTCGATCATTATAAAAATTAAACGACGTTCATGCGATTGATTATTGAAATTACATGTCATTCGAGGAGAGAGCCGCGCAAGTCGTTTTACAAGCGAAACTACTCCGGGGCCCACGAGCTGGGAGAGAGCGCGGATTTAATAAGTCCTTCCCGAGATAATTCAGGCGGGCGTGTCATTTCATTTCGATGTAATCTTATAGATTGCGACGTCTTTCTCCTTTCGTCGCTTGTTCCTCCTTCTCTTGGTGGTAAGGATAAACACCGTGGATGGAATGAAAGGAGGAGTAGATTATACTTATTCAGGGGTCTCGAGGCTAAAGCTTCGGTTTTTGATATTTTTTTCGTCTAGGATGCGCCATTTGTTGTTGAGACGTGTTGATGTGCAGTAAGTATTAATTTCATTGCATTCATTTGATATTTAACGAACAAACTAAAATCACATCTACGTTCAATATTCTCTTTTTATTTGTATAAAATTTTTTGAAAAAATAAAATCAATATATACTGGGAAAGACACTATTTTTTTCCTCTTTCAAATTATGTTTTATCTCAATTTTAGTTATTAATTTTGAAGGTTAGTTTTAATAGTAAAGGTCGAAAGATATGTAGACACGAATGCACACGTGCACAGTCAAAACCGTCAGATGCCGTTACTTCCTCTAGTTTTTTTATTATTTTCTTAATCCATTGTTGTTGGTCGAGAAATCAAGTGGTCAGCCAAAAACAAGTTCACTTGTATTAAATATTCAAACTAAAATCTACTCCGAAACTATCTGTGAAGGCTGATTAGCAGTGTTTTTCTCAAAAGTTGCAGGTACTTTTTTAAAAAAGCATCAACTTTACTTTTAATAATATTAGTTTAGTAATGTTGGGAAAAAAAACGACGAAAATCGGTAAATTTTTATAGTATTGCTGAAGTGCAGTTTAGATTACTTCAAATTATTCTAATTAAGATTATATTGTAGTCAAGTGCAATATTGCATATGCAATATATGGATGCACTATCGGCTTTCCATTCGAACGAATAATAAGTTTGCGTAAGTTAATAAGCATCGTAAGGAACCCGAGCGGTCAAAGCTTTACCAACTTGACGATCGAAGTGAACAGTACGTCATTCACCATGGTCAATAAAATACGGTTTTGTACTTTTGCAGTGTGCATATTCATCTCTTTAAATTTGTGCAGTGGAGAAAAGGTATATTGCAGTTTTTTTCGAAAAAGTTTATCGAATATAGTTCAGTTACTGCAAATGACTTAAAATTGTTTTTTGTAAGACACGAACACTTAACACCGATAGACGTAGTTTTTGTTTTTTAAATATTTTTTTTTGTGGAAAATTTATTAATAAATGTTAATTATTTAGTTTTGAATAGAGTATACTTAAACTTGGTTTGTTGACAATATATGAATTTATGTTTGTTTTTAAAACACTAATTTTTTCACTTTATTTATTAATTTTTTTGTTAGACTATTGAAATTTGTTTCATTAAGTTTAATCAACTTATATTTGTAATGTAGAAGAGCAAATTCAAATATGGATCCAACGTGAAAGTAATTGAAGTAAAGGCCAATGACAATGAATTTTTTGATATTAAACCTAATCTCAACACGACTTCGGTATACGTACGTCCAAACGTTCCGAAAGAGAATTATTGGAAACTTAGAGTAAGTAATATGAAGAAGCTAAAGTATAATATAATAATAAATAAATACGAGAGAGTGTAAGTCAACAGCATTTATTATTTAATCAAATTAAGAATGCTGTATAATAAATTTTTTGCTAGATAAAGAATTATTACTTAGATGAAGAAGGAAAAAACCATTATGTGAACGAAATGCAGATGTGTCGTTTACTATCTCAACAATTTCCACCTATTATACATGAATTGGAATTCAGAATTCAGGATAATTTCTTCTTTAAAGACAATGCATGTCCGTTCAAACCTGTGAGTAGTGTTCTCTATTATCAATTAAATGAATTAAATATAAATGAACTATTTAAAATTTTGGATTATTTGAACTTGAGAAAAAGAATACCTGCTTCTAAAAATCTTTTCAAATTCAATTAATTTATATTTAAATTTAATATAAAAATCGAATAAAAAAATTTATAACGGACATAAAAAAATCACTTTTTAATCCTTAGGGTAAACGCACGTACCGTGTTAGGAGTAAAAAAATATTTTTTAATTATCCTGAACTAAACTGTATTCCATGTAAAACTTGGTATGTGATACAAGAAATTGTAGATATTAGATCAAAGGTCACCGTGTTACACATGAAACTACGAATAGACATGAATAAACCTGTTCCATGTGAAAACGATAATGACAAGCGACCGGTATGTATAGGTATGTTAAAAATATTGGGAAGTACTAAAACATCCCACATTACTAATGCCTTTTGTTTTTTAAAATAATTTTAGGTAGTAGTTTCTATAAAGGCGTGTTTATTTCAAGTTGTTATTACGTACCGTATTCTTTCAATATTTTAATTTGATTTTTTTCTTCTTGTTAAAAATATTTCTTTAGAGGATGAAGAAACTACACCAGCACCAACAACTATGAAAGCAACGACTACACCGGCAAGTACAACAATGAAAGCAACAACTACACCGGCAACAACAACTAAGAAAGCAACGACTACACCGGCAAGTACAACAATGAAAACAACAACTACACCGGCAACAACAACTATGAAAGCAACGACTACACCGGCAACAACAACTAAGAAAGCAACAACTACACCGGCAAGTACAACTATGAAAGCAACAACTACACCGGCAATAACAACTACGGATACAACAGCTACAGAAACAACGACTGAAGCGTCAACACCAGGTATGAAAATATTACTATTTATTTAGAATGCAGCACACGGAAAGATCAAATAGTCAGGTTTGGAGAAAGTTTTATATTTCTTATATACAAGGCCTTCACAAAGTATCGAATCTTCCCCTCCGCCCCCCCCTTTTCCCGATTTAATCCAATAATGACTTTGACCTCTGACGTGACCTTGAAGGTCATTTGAAGGTCAATTTTGAAATTTCAAATGGGAATCCCTATTTTTTACTCCGGAATCAGAAAAACTAGACAATATTACGTTAAAAAATGTATTCATTCGATAGGTCACAATGACCCCTACGGGTCAAATAGAGGTCAAAGTGTGAATAGGGGCCATTTCAAAGTCAAATTCAAAAATATTCATTTTCGTAAAACATGTCTCAGACACAGGTTTCATAATTTTGATCGGGGAATCCAATGGTGACCTTGTCTTTGACCTCTGACGTGACCCCGAGGGGTCATTGCGGCCTATGGAGTGGGGATCCAATTTTAAATTTCAAAATTGACCTTCAAATGACCTTCAAAGTCACGTCAGAGGTCAAAGTCAAGGTCAGTATTGAGTTCCCTGATCAAAATTATGAAATCTTTGTCTCAGACATGTTTTACGAAAATGAATATTTTCGCCAATAAGGGAGGGGGGGGGGTCCGATACTTTTTGAAGACCTTGTATACTATTCATCTTTTGATATTTTTCACGAGCTTGGAACAAGTCATCCTTGATGTGATTGTTCAAAACCAAATAGATTTAAAACCTTATCATTAAAGATAATTGAAAAAATTTTTTAGGTTTTCAATGAATTCCAAATATTGTTGAGTTGCCGTCTTATGAAAACCTCTAATAAGCAGCAATACGCTTTTCATATTTCTAAAATTGATTGTGCCACTTTTTGATTCAAGAATGTAGTTTTTAAATATCTTACAACTAAGAGTTTAATTATTTTTAATTCTTGAAACGGGACAAAGCAGTTTTAAAATTTGTTATTATTTTGCTTATTTTTTTTGTGAGGTGCTAAATTTAACAAAGCTATTACATTACTTTAAGTATGTAGCTATATACGGTACGGTGCCGGAAGAAAATTCATTAGTGAGAAATCTGATTTTAAATTATTAAAAATTACAATCAAACAGTAAGTATGCAATTTATTAAACAGTTTCGACTTTTAACAAAATCTATATTAGTTAATATAGAAAACACCTTATGCTGAAGATTCACTTTTGTAAGTACAAATCGGAATAATATAGTAAAAGTTGCTTTTAGTCAATAGTTCTTTTAATTAACGTTGAAATATATTAAGCGCGTTACATTCTTACTAAAAGCAAATACACCACTGCTAATAAGCAATTTCCATTTCACAAGTTCATTTCACAATTTTGTATTGTAATTTTGACAGGTATTTTATTAATTTTATTTTAACTAATTTATAATTGTTCCAATTATAATAAAAAGAATCCTTATGATTAACAGTTACTATTACGGTGAAATCATCGTCAGCAGATAGTGAAAGCAGTTCTTCAAATAAAGTGGAAACAGGTAAATAATAAAAGAATTTTAATATAAAATTGAAGTTTTTGGAAACTAGACTATTTGTTTCATGTTTATTGCTAATAGTTTTATATGCCCTATGTAATTAGCTACAAATAATATTATTTATCAGTAATTTAATCAGTGTACTTTATTATTGTTTTAATCATAAAATGGCAACAACTTCATCAGAATCTATGACAACTGCAAGCAATACTGCGAGTACAAATGAAAAAACTACTACGCCAGGTAAATAGTACAATAATATTATAGATAATTTCACGAACTTGAAAAATCAAATGTCATATTTTTTTTTAATTTGTGGTGAAATGAAGAAAAACCCATTGCTACGACGACAAAATCACCATTAATGGATAATAATACCCCTGCCAATGAAGAGACGACTACAACAGGTAAAATGATCATGAATAATATAGAATTCGAAGTACTTGAAAGTCATTAGGTTACATTTTACTAAGTTTAGTTATAATTACAGGAAAAAAAGTAAGTTTAAAATCATTTTAACGACCATCACATAATATAAATTATTAAAATAATTGCAAAAAACAAGAAGTTTTTGATGTTTATAGTGTTAAGATTTAATATTAAAAATGCTATATGATAAGTACAGGTAATTTTTCAATAAGTGGAATAATTAGGACATTTCGCAAGTGAGACCATCGGTTTGTGATAGTAAGTTCTTTTTTCTAAACGGAAGTTATTAAATACTTTCTTCCAAATTAAAAAAAAAGTGCTGTAATATTTCATTATCAAAAATTCTATAATCGTTCGCCAACTGTAACTGTTACGCAATTATTGGATTCGCGCATTGCTAATAATAAAAGGTCTTAAAGGTAAAATAATAAGCAAACGAAATTAAGGTGAATATCCATTTAAAGGTATATATTTCACTAAAGAAATTCATCAACAAATCTGATCTTTGTTTTAAGTAGAATAAAAGATTTTCTTTTAATTATAAGTATTTCATATAATTTTTACTAGGAATCAATTTTCTAAGTACTTGATTATTAAGTAATTATTCAGAATTCTATTTTTTTAGCCTTTAAAGCAAATAATTAAAAACTTATTTTTCTAAATATCTTTTTAACTAATAATAGTTATGATAATATAACATTTGCAATAGGAATGCCGGTAACGAAAAAATCTTCAGCAGAAGCAACAGAAACAGAAGCTGACACCGCAGAAGCAACAGAAACAGAAGCTGACACCACAGAAGCAACAGAAACAGAAGCTGACACCACAGAAGCAACAGAAACAGAAGCTGACACCACAGAAGCAACAGAAACAGAAACTGACACCGCAGAAGCACAATCAAATCCCACCACAGACTCCGGTAAGCTTTTAAGAAACTGGATTTTATTCATAGAATTTAATGTATATATTATTTGAACTCAAATTGATGTAATTAAATTTTCCAATTTAATAAGATTTTTTTAACGTGGAAAATCCATTACCCAAATGTCGTACACTCTCGTTGTAAGTAACTTTTTAGTCGCTTTTAGTTAAAATGCTTTAAAAATTATTTGTTTGCAGAAGGAGAATCAACAAGTGCCGCAGAAGAATCTGAAACCTCTACAGACAAAGGTAATATATTGATTTAAAGTAAAAAAACAACTATTTTAATTGTTTTGAACAAATGAAAATGATTGAAATAATATAAGTATAAATCTGATAAAATAAAACAATTCTATCTGCTTGCAGAAGAAGAAACGACTGCAGAATCTTCATCAAAGATGGAAAGTTCCGAAGAAAGTCCGTCTACAAAATCTTCTTCAGAATCTTCATCGCAGATGGAAAGTTCCGAAAAAAGTTCATGTACAAAATGTTCAGAAGCCTCGGCATCTGCATCGGGAGAAGAGGCTGATACGCTTGCTGGAAAAGCAACCGATCAAGTAATCAATGCAGTGAATGGAGGCCTGGACGTAGTACTCGACTCAATATCCGAAACGAAAAACGTGTTCACAGATGCTGTCTCAGATATTTCGAATGTGGTCAAAGACTCCGTATCGAATGCAAATAGTGCAGTGGTTAATATTACGAAGCAATCGTTTGGCGCGATTGCAACACCATTGACCGGGACAAAAGATGCAGTTAGCAACACATTTTCAGAAACAACTGATTTAATAAAAAATATATCATCTCAGACAGGAGACGCTTTATCTTCGGCGTACAGGCAGACCGCTGGATACACAAAAAAAGTATTATCCGACGCAGTATCCGATACGACAGAGCTCGTCAAATCTGCAACATCTAATTCTGTGAGCAAGGTAAAAGATAAAACATCGGAAAAGCTTAAGAACACGACGAGTTCAGCCACTGATAGTTTGGTCCACCAAGCTACAAAGAATTGCACGTGGCGAAACCTGGGAATAGTCAATAATTGCCTCTGGTACTATTCTTATAAATCCGTGGAAGCACCAATTAAATACGGGATAAAATTTTCGGTTGATGCAGTTGTGATTCCGACCAAATTTGCTGTTAAGGTTGCCCTTCTTCCCATTACTGCGCCCATAACTCTCGCCGAACTTCCTATTACTATACCATACAAATTAGCTAAACTTTCAGTTACATTACCCGTAAACGTAATTAATGCCACTACTAGATTCACCGTAAAGTCAACAAAGGCATCTTGGACAGCATCGAAAAAACTTGGGAATTTCACAATAGATGCAGGAAAGTACGCGAGAGATATGGCAATGAAATATAGTGGAACACTAAAAGATTCGACAGTAGATGTGATGACACGAGCAAATAATGCGATACATAAGATCATGTTTAAATTACTTTGTTTTTTCTAATACCTAAGATGTGAGTTTTAATATTTCATACGGAAAATCTGATGTACAAAATTGTAAATTAAACAATATAATTACTCATTCCTTACATTATTACTTTTTAAAATTTAGTAAAATAAATAATTTCTCTTATATTTAATGAATAAATAAGAACGCAATAGACGCGATTTATTCGAAATCATCGTAACAAAATTGTGTTATTAATAAACCTATACAGAAACTTGTACCCTCGATACTTTTATCGTACGATCTCAAAATTCATCTGAGCTAAATGAAAAAAATTGTCCCACGCATCATCAGATCATTGTAACATTCACAGCCGCAAAATGAAATTTCTCCAATCCACCTGCATCTCTCGCAGCGCTCGAGCAGCTCAGCAGACTCGGCTCGACGGCGGAGAGTCAGACGGAGAAGGAGATGCTCGTCTCTCGAATTAAATGGCATTGAAGAGAGGCGGAGGAGGCCTCCGCTCTCTCTCTCTCTCTCTCTCTCTCTCTCTCTCTCGAGCACTCGATCTTCGTAATAACAGGCGGCGTTCAGTGGCGGTAACGTCGAACGGCGCGTTCGCCCATAGGTGGGGAAGCGTGTGATTAGCGCGCGGGCCAATAGCCGCGTTCAGCGGCCATGATGGCCCAAGTGCGCCGGAGACGTGCAATCATGCGCCTCGAGATTGTGGGAGAGATCGGAGATGAGTCCCAATGCTCTCGGGAGGGCCTTGCGCGATGCATGTGTGCCAGGAATGCCGTTGCAGTGTGTTTTCCTTCTCTCTCGCTTAGCCGCCCACTTAGTGGGCAGAGTATTTTTCCTCATTTTCGTCCGAGATTGTACGTGACAATCGAACGGGACGGAGCTAAGTGGAAGCTGACTGGAGGCGCGTCGACGAGGCGTCGCTGATAGAGGATGAAATTTTGAAAAATCATTCGCACGGAGAAAGTCCGATCATTCAAGTCCCGCAGCTCCGCGTTCGCAATCCGATGGAATTAATTGATAATCCGCCGGCGAGGCTTTGCGTAATATTTAATTTAATTTTACGCCACATTAAAAAAGAAACGATCGCCCGCTCGGCGCGGCCGCAGGAAAAAAGAAAACTGCAGTCGCTCGCTCGGTTACGAGCCGCTTCTTTTCACTTTACATCGCTGCTCGCTGCTTCCGCCTCTCGGGGGCTCTCCGAAATCCACGTAAACGCTTCATTTTCGATGATTTAATAAGTTCTCACCGGCGCGCCGAGCGCATGCGCCGCGCGATAAGGATCTCGAGACTCTCCATTATTATTCCAGCGGAGCGGAGCGAATTTCCCCTGATTAAGGCGCGCTCGACGCGCTTCCGGAAGCATCGCTCCGCGGATTTCGGCGAAGGTGTTGGCCGCGCGATGGAAAACCATGGGATAATGGCCGCTTTCACGTGCCCGTGAGCGAATTCACAACGCTAATTACCGTGACCGGCGGCTCTCGGGCCGCTTTTTGCGCGCGCGCGCGCGTTTTGCTGCTTGGGCTGAGCGCGCCTTTTTTCCCCCCCGATTTATACATTTACGTAAGCGCGGCTTTTGCGCGCCTGCCCGCCGTTGGGCCCAGACGCGGGCCTTCTCTCTCGTAACAGAGGCAGCGATCGCGCCGTCGCCTCGCCGTAATTAATCTGAGAACGGTCGCGTCCCGGCGGCGGAGAACCCCTGAGAATTTCGCCTCGGTTGCATTTCGATTTCGAAAGCGCGGCTTTTGGGAGCGGATTTCAAATTGCTCGTTAGCGGCGCCCATTATATTTTCTAAATCGCTGAGTAATTCGGAGTATCATTAAGATTATGTAAATGTGCGTTTGGAGTATCAAGATTTGAAATCTATTGTTCTAAATTCAAGTATATCACAAAAGCATAGCATTCCGTTTATATAACGACGCAATGTTAGTATATACCCACAGTAAATTAAATTAATTACCATAAATCAAGAAGTATGACGATTCCATTTTGTAAAGTAAACCCAATCTACTCCGGAGTGAAAAGAAAAAGAGCAGCTCCTATCACTATACTCGGAGCTCGATTCAAGCCAGCACGACTGCGCTTCTTAAATCGCAGAAAAATTAGTAATTCCATCTGCTAAACGATCGCACGCAATTTTCTTACAAAGCCGACTGCCTCTCGCGATCTATAAATAGCCCGAGCACTCGCCGAATCCCCCGGGTCTTTATCTTCGCTGCGCTTTCGTTCGTCCTCGCGATAGCCGCGATCGTAACCGCGCGGGCGAATCCGATCCGCGAAGGAGTTTATGCATATCCTCGCGGAACGATTAAGGCATAGGCTCGTATAAATCCACGCGTTAAACGGAACGCGGATCCCCCCCCTCCCGCATGCCGCCTATCGGGCTCGAAAATCGCTTGAAAAATTCGCACGAGAGGCTTCGCGCGCGCTTCCGTCGCCGAGGCGCCGCTTCCGCGAAGAGATCCCGCTTAGATGAGAGAAAGAGAGAGAGAGAGAGAGAGAGAGCCTCGAATTATGCCGGTACACGAGTTTTCGTTTCCGCGATAACGCGAGCAGCTGCGCCTGCGTGTAATAATTGCATCCTGTGCGCACGCCCGCGCGTATGATGCGCGGATATCTCACGCCACGAGCATCGTCCCTCTCGGCGCGAGGCGGAGTGCGATTGATATTTATGGCGGGGTGTCCGAGCGCGAGCCGCGCGCAGTCAATTAGCGCAAGTGCGCGCGCGAGTCCAGAAAAATTGAGCCATTGTGCGGCTTATCGGTCGCGGGGGCCCGTTTCGACGCGCGCTTCGACTCCGGCCTGGGAGAGAGCGAGCCGGCTTCGTATAATTTTCGCGTTTTGATATAGGAGTCTCGTAGCGATAATTGCGCAATTTTCCTGCCGGGGGATCGTTTGTTTGGAGAAAATGGAAAATAAAATGGTACGATGCTATCGGATCGGCGCTGAGAAAATTTCGCTGCGCGTATAATATGACTTTATCTTAATTTAATTTTGTGCAATGTCTTTATTTCTTAAGCGAGCTCATAAGCATTTAAATGAAACTTTCGAAGCGAACCTTTAGAATGAAAATGTGGCAAGAATTTAGTGGCATTTAGAATTGCGGAAACGTAAAATATTGTATTACTATTGCGCATCGCAAACTGCCTTAATAAAACGAGAGCTGTGCGTTACCGCTGATTGAATTAATAATTCAAGAGGAAGTATTTAAAGCGCTTGTAAACGTGCTAAAGAAAAATTAACAACGAGCTTTTCATAATCAAACAAAAAAACAAGCTGAGGTCGCAGTTTAAGCTTAAAGGGGTTTTTATTGCGCGATCCATAAAGGAACTCTTTTCATACGAACAATAGTTTGTCACGACGAGTCAAGAACAATCCCGAATCACAGGGCAAAAAGCCTTAAGGTGTCTCAAACAGCCTCTAAACTGTGTTTTAAGCCTCGCAATAAATTCCTCCTCAGTTTCCAGGTATCCACCCGCTTCCTCTAAATTATCAATCCAATTAGCGTCGCGGAGCAGCGCGCGGCTCGTTTTTATTATGACATTACGCGCACTTAGCGCAAACAACAATGTAAGAATCGCTCGGCAAAAACTCGCGAGCCGTCTCGGCTTCATCTCCCGGCGCGATTTCGCTGCCAGGCCGGTCGTGTGAATTCGCGCGATAATGACGACGCGTCGAAGAGGCGCTTAATAACTCGTTAATTATCGTTTTAGGAAATCCGCGCGCGCGCACGTCCAATTACTTTACGTAAGGCGCGCGCGCGCGCGCTGCGTCGGCGGTAATTGGTTTAATTGCCGCGGGTTTCGCGAAAAAAAAAGAAAAACGCCGCTCCTTTCGCGGAGCGTGTAAGTATAATATCAGCGGAGAGGAGAGTCGCTAATGCGATTCGACGGAACGGCAGGAAAGTGTCGGCGTTCGGGGAATCCGCGATTGTCGTCGGCGAGCGGCCTTATTAAGAGCCTTGGATCGCACAATGTCGCGGATAACATACGCGGAAGCGCCTTTCTTTATCGCGCCTGCAAGGTGGCTTATTGTTGTGTCGTCGCCGGAGGTGGGAGGGGGTGGGGGGGGGGGGGGGGGAAGAGCG
>JAWWEM010009575.1:4705-18685 GCA_035582935.1 Ormyrus thymus | reverse complement strand
TTATTAGACTTCTGTACACGAAATTATCTTTCAGATAGACATTATTATAATATACTTGAATTCAATGCTACTTTTTACTATCTTTAATAAGGAGTTTGTTTAAAACTATTAGTACTATATTTTAGAATACTTCTTATAAGTGCATGTCAAATTGCTACTTCAGTTTGTTCTATAGTCAAGGGTGTGCCTTTTACTTTGCAAGCAAAGAATTTTCTAGTCATTTATACCTACTCACGTCACACTCAGGATTTTCAATTCTTCCATCGATGTAATATGCGACTCCCATATGTATTTTGCAAGCTGCAACAGAAAAAAAATAGTATTTTTAATTTATGCAATTCTGATTAACTCGATTATAATAGTATTTATAGTTTAACATTGAATCATATTTTTTGATAATAATCATTATGGAAACATGCAGTATTAAATCAATTTTCATCGTTTGTTCGATCGACAAAACAAGCAATCTTCGAGTAGAAACGGAACTGCGTAATTCATCCAAACAGCGGAATTCGAGAAAGTATAGTAGCCAACTTGGGGCAGCAAGAAGATTCGTACTTTTTGGACAAAAAACTCACTTTTCATTCCTCAATAAGTTGAGTAAATAATCGCTCGAGTTTGCCAAAAGAAAAAAGATGAAGGACCTCACACTACTGTAAAAACAATCAGTCGGAAAGTTTTCAGCCGAGTCGCTTATATGACTTATGTTGCTCGAAATTTGTGGATTCTTTTTAAATTCAAAGGCCCAACGTTGCAAGGATGCATTAGTAATCAATTACTAGTAGTACTTAGTAATCAATCCAAACTTGTAAGAATGCACCTTCGTTGATTTTCTAAAAAATTTCAATATGTTTAAGGGTAAATTAAGATTGGAATTCCGACTTTTTTTTTAACGCGCTAATGGTCTTGAAAATTACTTCAATCGATAGATATTATCGTGTATTCTTTATGATTATGTCTGAAAGTTCCTGAACTTATTACATCTTTTCTTTACTTTTTAACTCCGTCCGGTACTTTTAGTCGTAAAAGCTTTGATGACCATTTTCACGAGCACCTAAGTGTCGACGGTTCGCCTTTTTTCAATTAGAATTCTCATATACTTCGAAGGGCTGCTCTTTAAAATTTGTTTTTGCAACTTTTAAAAACAAAACCTTTTAAACCCAAATTATTAAAAAGGAAGATTAATTTATGTGAGATAATATTTATAATATTTCGCCTAGTGCTACTATACAGTATTAAAGGATATTAAATTATTCATTAAATGTAAAAAAAAAAATTATTGCTATCAAAAATGATCTCTAAATTCTATAAATGAACGATTAGGAAAAAAACCAATAATTTAGGTACAAATAATGGTAAATAATAATCAGCAATATATAAACATTCACCAATAAGCTCCCCATTTGGATAATTCATCAAAATATAGGCGCGACATTTGTCAGCACAGCTCAAAGGAGCTCAAAGGACTGGCGCAAAGGAGACCGCCGAGAACGAGTTTTAAGTGCAGATAGGAGTTTCGCCGAGTCGGTAGACGTTGGGCTGCAGCGGTTTGGTCCTCGCGCGTCGCTCGCTACTTTAGAAACAGGAAATCGGGTCCGGTTGTGCAAACGAAAGCCGGCAAATTGCGCGGCTCGATCCAGAGCTGCGTCGCGGCTGGTAATTATTATGCTTTCAAGGGTGCACCGTACGCCGAGCCACCTGTCGGCCCGCTGAGATTCCGGGTGAGTGGAAGCGTTTTATGAATTGGCTTTGAATTAAAGAGATTTATGCCAGTGGTAGATTTGCACTAGTGCAGTGAGAGAAGCGAGTGTGAATGACAATCGTACGAGTTATTTCTGTGAAGAAAGTAGTTTCTGATCAGTTAGGAGCCGTTTCTAATTTAATTTTAATTAACTTCTGATTTAATTAGTTTCCATTTCCAGTTTTATTAATTTATTATTTTAGATATATAATTAGCGCTTCTTGCTTTAATAAACTCATTTAACAATTATTTGAAGAGTTTTCTTAGAAAAACAATTATGCGTTACGATTTATATTGAAAAGGGACCCTATCTTCATCAGAAACTAAGTCCTTCTAAAGTTTCGGTTAAATGTTTTTGGTTAAAAATTTGTTTTTCTAATTTGATTTTATGATTATTATTTTTATTATTATTAGTATTATTTTAATATGCAGATGATAAAGTTATCTAGAGTTGCCTTCATTTCAATTTTATACGACGATGAATACAAAGGACAGCATAAAAAACATATTTAACAAAACTCATATTCGAATATCCACCTTTCTAAAAGACTGTAAAATTCTCTGTAATTTTTCACATTCAAATGAAAAAAAAAATGCTTTTTCGCAAGTCAGAAGTAGTTTGCAATTACTGAACATCAATGTGTAATCTGTAAATGCAGGTACCCGGATATTTAAAAAAAAATTAAAGGTAATATCCGTCCGATCCTGTTTAAATTCAATTGCTTTGTAGATTTTTAACACTTCAATCTTGGAATTAAAAAATGATTAAAAAACATTTTTTTAAAATAACAAATGAAAAGGTTTCCTTTTATACTTTTTATCAAAACTTTAAAAAACAAGATATATTTATGATTTTTCTAATTTAAAATCTAAAAATTTTTTCGAAAATTACTTGTCCAAAATAATACGGTAACAAATGCATGTTCTTGTGTTGTGCCTCGAGTCATGGCATTTTTTATTTATCATAAATAAAAAACGATAAATTCTTATTTATTAGCAAGCGGTGGCTTACAGCCGGACAATAAAAAATTACAATAGCTTTGCGGGTGAGTCGATTTTTCCCAAAACGACGAGGTACTCTGCTTCCCACCTCAACCAAAGGAAATACTAAGTGTCCATACTTATCCAGCGACGGCTTAACTTATTCTTTACAATAATAATGAGCCCTATCGGCCTCTCACGCACGGCGGCGGGTTATGCGGGATACGTGGGCCAATTTCTCGAGTGTTGCCCCTCAAGGGTGGGGGCCGGACATGTTCAGGACTCCAGTTTTCCCCTCCCCACGGGAGCGGAATTATCCCTCGATCTTCTTCCGCTCGGGGACACCTGAAGCCCATTAGCGTGGCTTTCAAGCAACGATCAGGATCTCGCGCTACATCGTCCTCGGGAGCACCCGAAGGGACGAGATAGCTGTCGCAAGCAGCGCAGCAGCCCAGGAGCGCCCGAAGGCGGCGCCGCTCGCCACGAGCAGGCACCAGGTGGGAATCAGGTACCGGGGTAAGATCCTTGGGTGGCAGTCACTCGACCCCCGACTCGACCGAGAGGCAGAGCCATTTCTTGTGCCTGCCAATAGGGGTCAGTGCGGCTGGATCACCGGGATTCACGGATCCGCAACTGGCGTTGCAATCGTATGAAGCCTCCATTGACTTATTGTAATTTTGTATTATCGAGCTGGGAGCCAACGCTCTTTAATAAACAGTATACCTAAAAGTTTAGCTGCTCGGGTCGGCTAACGTTTACCCGCATCCGCATCCGTTTCCTTTCGATCCTAAATTTACCCCAGCTGCGCTAAGTCGATCCGGGGGAGGAAGGAAACGTCACAAAATACATTATAAGAAATAACGAAGGATTTTAGCAATAATAATAAATCTAGATAATTATGTGCGCCATATTACAACACTGTCATTGTTTCCTAATCCACAGGATCCGCAACCCTTAAAGCCATGGAAAGATGTGAGGGATGCAACCAGGATTGGCTCGAAGTGCGCTCAGGTGTATAGATTAATTTTATTCGAGACGGTCGAGGGATCCGACGACTGTCTGCACTTGAACGTCTACACAAAGTCACTCGAGCCGAATTCTGTCTTATTCTGGATTCACGGAGGCCACTTTTTCCACGGCAGCGGCGACGATGCAACTTACTCGCCCGACTATTTTCTACGCCGGGACGTCGTTTTCGTTACGATAAATTACAGGCTCCGCGTTTTTCGTGAATAAATGTTTTGGGAGATGATGTGCGGTGTTAAAAAATACTTTTTACCTTTTTTTTCGACGGTGTTTTTAATATTTTACGCTCAGATTTTTTATCATAAAAATGAAGAGATATTTGATAATTTATTATATATAATTAAAAATAAATATAGTTTTACCACTTTTCATCATAAATGTATTTTTCCATCTAAAGCAATATCAATTTTTCTGAAAAAAAAAAAATAAAAAATAAAAAATAAATAAATAAAAACGAAATTTCAGCCGTTAAGATTTTGAACAAATGATAAAGTTTATCTTACACAATGCAATTAAATTGTCAGACGGCATTTTTTATTCAAAATCCTAAACTAAATAAGTACATAAATAAAGAACTAAATCAAGAGCAGCAGCGAATAGCCGTTTAAAACCCGTTCGATTTACTTTAAATACGCCACTTAATCAAGATCTCCCTTTTTTACAGGGTTTTTAAATTTAGATCACGAAGCGGCGCCAGGCAATCAAGGACTTAAAGACCAGGTAATGGCTTTACAATGGGTGCGCGATAACATTGTGAACTTTGGCGGCGATCCTGATAACGTAACAATTCTAGGCGAAAGTGCAGGAAGCGCATCGGTGCATTATTTGACTTTATCTCCTTTAGCGAAAGGTAATAATGTATTATTCTCCCCCCTATCTGCGCGCAATGCCTGAAATTATTGACTTGCATTAACTGCATCGCATTTAACGATAATATCCATTGATTTATAAAATTGAAACGAAGGGTATTGATATAAAAATTTACAAGAATCAAAGCGAAGATAACGACGCGATTTCTGTTTTCTGAACTTTAACGCATTTGCAAGGAGATGACAGCTGCGCTATATGCAATGAGATATTGGTTTTTTCTAGGTCTCTACCGCAAAGCGATTTGTCAGAGCGGGGTCGTTGTGAATGCATGGGCTAGTTTAACGGAGAAACCGCAGAGATTCGCGCACAAGATGTGCGAACTTTTGGGGAAAAAGTTGGAGGACCCGAAGGAAATTGTCGAATTCCTTCGTACGATAGACAGCAAAAAACTGGCCGAAGTTCAAGAGCTACTTGCATCAGATATGGCACGATGATTCTACTAATAATTGTCTTTGATATACAAAATAAAAGTTTTTCATAACTTTTAAGTGGCAGCAAAAAGTTTTTATATAAATATATATATAATTTGTTTTTATTTAATAATCCTTGTTACTTTCCTTCGCGGGAAAAAATACAGTATTTAAAATCCTTTGGACCAGGCGTAGATAACAAGTCGACAAATCCATTTATGCCTATTCATCCAACGATTGCTGCAGAAGGTGGTATTCGAGTGCCTCTTCTAATTGGACACACTAGCAGAGAAGGGATTTTCTTTCTGAAAAGTAATTAGTAATCAAAATGAAATAGGCAGCGTTAATCGTATAGCTTTTTTGGAAATTTTGAAAACTAGCTCTTGAAATTCGTTCTTTTAAATCAATAAAAAAAAAATTAATTTTACTGTTTGAAGAGTAATAATCATTATAATTATCAAAATTAACAAGCCGAGTTTTACACGTTCGCTTCACGGATTTTATCACTTTGATAGGAGCAAGGTAGCATAGAAACCCTTGTATAATTCAAATTACACGTGCTCTTTCATGTAACTATATTCATATCTGCGTTTACGTCAATTAAAGCGCAATTACTGTCGTTAATATATATGATTAGGCGTACTCTTGCGTCATAATCAAGGAAGCAATTCAAACTCTCTGCAGATTCGAAGTTATAAACATCATAATGCATATTTTTGTTCTAATTATCTTGAAGTTATTAAAATTCTTTTTAATTTTTATTATAAAAATAATTGTAAAAACTAAAAGTCTTGATTAATTTCGATGTATTCTAGATATCGGGGAGGAATTGTCAACTTTCGAAACCAATTCTAAGGACTGCATTCGTCCCAACGCTCTGAAAATAATGAGACAATATTACGGATTGGGTCCCGAAGAGTTAAGGCGCTGTTACTTCGGCAAAGAACAAATCACCAGGGAAAGTCGTGAAAAAGTCGTTGATATGTTAGGAGACGTACACTTTGTTGAAGGCATTCACAGAGTTGTCAAAGTGCAATTGGAAAGCAGTCTTGCACCCACATATCTTTATCAATTCAGTTATGATAAGGATTTATCGCTTATGAAGACTTTGTTAAACCTTGAAAGTATGAAAGGTAAGAAGATTTAGTTAGATAATAATAAACAATTGAACACAATAAATTCTTCAGTTACTATTTTGAATTTCTTTCAAAGGTGCTAGTCATAGCGACGAATTATCTTTCTTTTTCCGTATGAAATTATTTGGAAGTACCGAAGTATCAGAAAGAAAGAAAGGGACAGCTGGTTATAGACTGATGGAGCAGATGACAGACATGTGGGTTAACTTTGCTACAACTGGGTAAATTATGCAAATATTGTTTTATTTACAGTTTTTTAAAATAAAAAATGTATTCGTTCGCTTTATCACAGAGGTTTTTTCGTGCTTGTCGTAAAACATATAAAGGGCGCGCCGGAAATGTGCGGCACAAATTATACAGTCGGATAGCGGGCCAAATTCTAAGCCAGCAATCCAGTACAATTTCCACCTCCGCCGCATACATTTTGAGTTATATTCCAATTAAAAATGAAGCACTAATCAGAGCGCGCCCCTGCTCACTCAGTTGCGAGAGCTGCGGAGAAGAGGCGAGGCTAATCAGCGTTTGTTATTTGCGAGAGAGGTGGTAGCTTTGAGCTGAGACGTGCTCTGATTGGCTAAATTTATTAACTTTTAATTGACTATTGCTCAAAATTTGTGCATCGGGGCGGGTATTTATAATTAGAATTTGATGGCAACATATTTACCGGCGTACATTTTCGGCGCGTATCGGCTAATGATTAATTAGTCGAAATAATTCTCGAAATTCATGTAATTGGACACGTAATACCTTTAATTAAAAGCTGCGAGCAATTATTCGTGATAGTGCAGTGACTTTATACGCGAAATGCACATTTCTATTAAAAATTTCATCGGGATTTCACTGGAATTCCATTGGAATTCGAGTGAAATTCGGGTGATACTTTTAATAGGTAATCGAGGTCAATTCGTCAATATGATTTTATATCTTGTTTGCTCATTTCACTTTAATGATAGGACACCAACACCAACTACATCAGAATTATTACCGTTGTATTGGCAGCCAGTAAACAATGATTCGAATGTTCGTTATTTTAACCTCGATGAGGATTTGAGAATGGAAGTGACACTCAATATAAAACATCGATACTCTCCTTACGGCGTTCTTAAAAATAAATTATAATGCCCGCAGAAGTTTTTTAATTTAGTGATAATACAATGAAAAGTATTTTTTATTATAAGTTTTACAATATATACTAAAAGTGATACTGACATGAAACAAATGTTTTTATTTCCGGATTCTCGTGATTGTAATACTCTCCTGCCTCCTTTTTTATTCGACTTTCGTGTAAATCAATTGAAATATTTATATACTTCTTTATTTACGATAACATAAAAAGGATAAATCCGTTATTTAGGCACGATTTTATTTTAACAAAATTGAAGATACGAACATTTTTACGATAAATTATTGGAACAAGTATCTAAATTTGATATAATAACGACGTGATAATCTGATTAAAAGATTTTCTTGCTATTTAAAACATTTTTTATAAGCCACTCAAATCTGATTTTGTGTAAAAAATACAGTACAGTATTGGAAACAATTTTATGGATTAACAGAGAATCAGGTAAGGCAAAATAAATACTCTCATTTTTTATTTCTTTTCAGTTTATTTTGTAATATGGTTTCCGTTACATTCATATTTATACAAAATTTATATTGACAAATTCTATACATAAATTAGTAAATAATATTTGTTTTCAATCAACCATCTATTAGATAATTATTATAATATTTGACTATATTGTTTAATAATACACTTATGATTGTTTTTCTTTTTAAAACACAAGAAAAAACTTATTACTTTATAACATTAATCAATGTTTAATTATTAAAACTTTTTTTTCTTTTTAATAATTTTTTTTTTAATATTCGAAATCATTAATAAGAAGTTAATTGAATTAATTACGCATTTCAATTGAATAAGTATTATAAATGACTTTTTTGTCAGCCAATCAATTAAAGTATTGGTTTCCCTGTTTTGAGTATGAGTGATGCTTTCAAGTAACTCAAAACCTCTTAATCTTCCAAAGAACGTAGTACATCCTTGGCTTGTGAAACCGATCCTCAAACTTCTTACGTCGAATATTTGAGTTGGCTTTCACGGTAATTGATCGAGCAGCCACGATTTTTCGCGTTTCATTCGCGCAGTTCGCAGGTCTTCGCCGCAAGTTCCGCAGGGCAACATCCCCGAAAGATTTTCGAACGGCGGCAGAAAATTATTCCCCGCTCTTTGACCGCCATTTTTATTAACTGCGGATCGTGCTCGTACTTCTTAAGCGGAAAGTTTATATACATATAATAAACTTGAACGTTTCGGGCGAAACAGCTCGAAGCAGGCGCGCGAGAGAGCAGTTTTAACTTTCCAAGTAGCGAGGCGCACGTTTCCTTGTTCCCCGCGTAATGAGAAAGACGGATAGTCTGCCCCGTTAAAAAATTCCACGCACGAACTTGCGGGCAAACTTGCGCGAGCGTTAACACCGCGGCTCCTGTCGTTTATACGATCCAAAGCAAATGAGGACCCCTCGAAGACCTCCCAGCGGCGCTCCTCTCTTTGACGACGCAGCACTGTCAGCCGTCGTCAATCGATCGATCGATCAATCAAAGAATCGCCGTTCGCGATTTTCCATTCGTTGAGTACAGTCAAGCTCGCACGTGACCGCGTCCAATCACTCCGGCGACTCCAGAAAGAAATTCGACGCGTCTAGTATCAGCAGGCATCCGAGGTCCTTGTGCTCCTTCCCGAAAGATTTCCGCAGAGCCGTCTCCGGCATCCTGAGCAGCCTGAGGCCGATCTCCCGGCAGTAGGCTTCGAGCAGCGTCTGCTGGAGGTGGCTCGCCGCGTCCGAGTCGCTCTCCCGAGGCACGAGGCAGACGCCGCGCCTCTGCACGTCCGAGTCGCAGCTGAGGGTCGCCAGGGCCTGGAGCGTCGGCAGCATTCCGCTGATGACTTGCTGTTGTTGTTGCTGCTGCTGCCGGTCGGGCTCCGGTCTTTGCTGGGGGGAGACCCGCCTCCGGCGTCGCTTCTCCGTCCAGGCGTGTTTGTTGCTGCAAGAGATTGCGGGAGAATGATTAGACGCATTTTTGAAGCGCGCTCGGGGATCGCGATGGCAATTGCACGCGAGCCCGGCGCTGCTTTTAATGAGTTTCGAGCTGTTTGCCCCTTTGCGCGCCGGCCGTACGAGCCTCGAATTCGAGGCCTCGTTAAAGGGCACTTTCGGATGGTTATTCTATCTTTACTCGTCGGATTTTAACGCGGGACAAACGCGAACTTGTCAGCGGGAAATTTAGAGACATTTTAATGGCTTCGCCGCGCGGCTAACACTTTTTTTTACGGGGCTCGCAAATATTTTCATTCCTTTTTAATTAATTTGAAAAGGTTGACCCTTTTAAGGCTTCAGACTGCGCTTTGTAGGAGGGCTTTGGTTCATTCCAAAACAAAATGTGTAATATAATATATTTTAAACATTTTTTAATTGCAACTTTCAATTCAAAGCTGTTTTCAAAGCTTTGACGTACTTTTTCAGGAGTTTTTTTTTAACAGACTAAATTAAACATTTTTTAATATTTTACGCTTACTTTTTGAAAGTTAAGGAAACATTCTGTTCATTAAATATTAATTTACACCTGCTTATCGAGTTTAATTGCCATTCAAAAATCGTCAAAAGGAGTCCTTTCTGCTAACGAATAAATACAATATATTGCAACATCATCAATATCAATATTGATATATCGATATCAACATCCGTATCTTTGCCAATATCAATCTACATCATTACTAGTATTGAATCTTTTACAAAGTTGTCCGATGGAATCCTTTATATACGAGATAAAGTCCGATAAACAACATTTCTAATAAAAATTTTTATCAGCTTTGCAGTCTGTCACCTGTTAAATTACTGGAACTTGTTTCTCCCCGCCCCCCTCCCCCACTCGAATTGTCATTGAACTGCTCGCTTCACGGTCGTGACAGTAATGCAGTAACGATTGCGTTAAGCGCGATTTTCAGAAAAAAAATGTATTGTCACGATTACGACCGCTGCAGTCGGGCGTGATAATTTTTATCTCTCGTTCTATGGAGGGCAATGAACAAGCAATTTCACGACACTGTCATCGTTAGCGAGAATGTAAAATCACGGCGCATCCGCATCGAGTTGATCCGCTAATTGAGCTACTGATAAATTGCCTGCGAGAGACGAATGCTTCCGGAATTAATTTAATTTTCTAATGATTCCAATAATTTTTAATTCAAGATTTCGAAACATATATTCGTGCCCGTAAAATAAAGAATTTGATCCTCGCAAAAACTAAAGCGCTGATTAACTTCTCGCCGAATACATTTAAACTGCCACGATTTATGATTGAAAAAGTTCGCGCGACAAATTCCCCCCGTTTAAGAAGGAAAGAAGCGAGAGAAAAGAAATAAAGCCCCCGAGCTCGAGTTACTCAAAGGCATTGCAATCGCCGCGCGCGAAAGTGAAATCGGAGCGGGTAGAGAGAGAGAGAAAAGGAGGACACCGCCTCGGCGGCATTGAAGTTTGGCGCCTCTTCGCTTACCTCTCGGCGTGAGCAGCCATTGGCGGGCAGAGAATCGCTTGTCCGAGCTCCTCGCAGGTCATGACGCCGGTCTCTGAAGCTCCTTTGACGCCTTCGGTCGTCACTGATCGCTCGGCGAGAGAACTGTCGAGGTTAATCTGGCTCGTGCGCGCCTCGGCCTCGCCTCCAAGCACTGTGAAATCCCGAGCGCGCCGGCTTACGCAACACTTATCTCGCGTCGGTCGCGCGTGTGCAGTCCCGCCGCAGTCACGCAAACACGTGTCCCGCACTTCGGAGGTACACACACTCGGCTGATGCAAGCTTCGGGGAAAAAAGGTCTTCGTCGCACGGGCAGAGGGACACTCGAGCGACTGGCAGGCGCAAGTAGCACTTCTCTGGGTTACAGGAGGCGAACTTAACAGCAGGATATTATATACGAGTAGGTATATATAATATATACGGCTCTTCTCGATACTCCGATTCGATTCTCCTCGCACACTCGCCGGCTCTCTCTTGGGTCGAATGTCATGCCAGGCAGCGGCGAGGCTTTTAAACGTCCTCCCCACCAGAGCTCCCCGCCCCCCCTCCGTCGACTTGGGTGGGGGGACGAAGACGACTTTTGTTTGGATATTCCGCGGGGTCGCGATAAGTGCCGTCGAGACTGGGGAAATACGCGCGTGCCGCCGTCGCTGCCGCCGGCGTTTTACTACCACGCGTCGCTCTCTTCTGCGCGTATGTGTGTGTGTGTGTGTGTGTGTGTGTGTGTGCGAGTGCGCACGTTATTCGCGCGAAATCCCTCGCTCTCCCGTTCTCTCCTTTTCCCGCTGCGAGAATCCTTTTTTCTTTTTCCTCTTCCTGCTGCTCGCTGCTGCTGCATGCTGCTCTCGTTTATACGGAGGGGGAAAACCAGCCCCTAAAAGGCGCTTAGGTTCTCGAGTGGAAGCCGAGCCGATCCGACAGACTAATTTCTTTTTCTCCCGTTGCGAGAGCGATGCTGCCTGCCGCTCGTCCCGCGTCGCGCGCATCCCGGGCTTCCCGCGAATAACTTTGGAAAATCAAACGACGGAAATTTCGGCTGATGCATACGGTTTGCTTTTATTTGTCGCTCGGCTGCCGACGCTCGCATACAAAGCAATTTATTCATGATTGCCCGATCGTCGCTGACTCCGCGGGTATTTTTAGGGCGCGAGAGAAGTCGCGTCTCGCTCTGTTATTATATAGATACAAGTCGAGCGTTTACGCACTAGATACAGCATCCTGTGACTGGTTTTTCCGGCGCGCTTCTTTACGCCGCGGGAAAGGGTGTCTTTGTTTGTGCTAGAAATCGGATTTTCCCTTTTGGGCTGCCTTGCGGATAGCTTTCGGGGAACTTTTTATCATTTTGGCCTTTTTTTCCCTCTCTCTTTCTCTCTCGCTGTCTCGGGCACTGCTGCCGCGGCGGCTGCTGCTGCTGCTGCTGCTTCCGCTATCTCGAAACTCTCCAAGTGGAGATAGCGCCCGGGCTATTATGTATATTCCCCCTCTGGGGGAATTCGAGTCTTCGAGCGACAGCGTGAAATTCGAACGTCAGAAAAGTTTACGCGCTTTTGCTGCAAACGAGCCGCCTCGTGTTAACGAGGATGTGCCGCGAGGAAAAGTCTCTCTCTCGCTCTCTTTCTCTCTCTCCCCGAAGGAAAAAACCGCGCCAAAGCTTCCCGCTGCAGATTATGACAATGGAAAATGCTCCTCGACGTGGAATTTATCGAGCTGCGCTCGCGCCTCGAAGCTTTAAGTGCTTAAAGAGAAGTTCGGAAAAGTCGAGAGGAATCGGGAGGAAAAATACGTCGGTTTTTTTTTCGTTAAGCGGAGGATAAATATTATGAAGAAAATCGTGCATTATCGGTTATTTTCCCGACGGACGTAATAATAAGCGGTCATTATTTCCTGCCAGCGGTGCGACTCGGAGGGTCGTTCAGTATTTTAGAGGAATTTCTAATGCGTAGTGTCGTCTTGTACGAGCTATCGCACGTTTTATGCTTCCACCGTTAAATGGTAGCCCTGCGCCTATTTGATTATACGTGTACCTATGTAACCATGTTGTAGATCGAACATACAGCTCGGAAGACAAAATTTATCGGGGAGTTTTAATTTTCGTCGATGCGGTATACAGAGTTTGGGTAAAAAATACTGCGATTCTCCTGTTTATTTTCAAAATTAAGGACAAAAATGTATATTCTATTATTTGCGGTGAAAGAGTGGAAAATGGAAAACTATAATTATTTTTTTTTAAATTTTTGTATAGAATTAACGTGCATTCCAAAGTAAGGCATTTTAAAATTTTCAAGGAGACTTTATTTGTAAATGAGAGAAATTTATGTCGGAATTTTTCCAAGTGGAGGTAAATTCACCGAATGAACTTTAATTCGTTTGATCAAAAATAAAAATTTCCTCCGTATTTTTGAGCTCGTTTTTCAAAAAATGCTGGGTTCTTTAAAATAATGAGTTTTCAGCTTATTCCATCAGATACAATAGAAAAAAAACTTCTAGATGACGCGAAATAGACGGGCGAGTGCGGGAATAAAGTTTTTCTCGTACAGCAGAGTGAATATAAGTGAAAATTTGGGCTGAGAAGAAATGCGAGCTTCTCTAATTCGATAAATTTGGTGTTCACGCATTTACATGGGACATGTAAACTGTTGCTGGCATTAGCATGTTAACTCGACCCGAATTAATTCTCTTCAACATTTTTTTGCAGCTCCAGATAAACGTAATTCCTCTTACGTTGTTTTTAATATTAGTCTTTTTATTACTGTGAGTTCCGCGCCAAAAGGACTTCGTAAATGAATATTCGCTCCTCATTATCATCACACATTTAATTCAAGCAAAGCACAACAATAGCTTACAAGCCAAGAGCCTCCGACTCGCCTCGCAAAGCGAATAGCCGATAAAAATCCTTTGCGCAGCTCCTAAAGTCATATCCCATTCCGATTGTGCATTATGACGTCACGTGGCTCGCATTTTCCGAATGCCTCGCGACCGCTTCAGCATCTCCCCAAGCGTTCCTCCGCGCGCTTCTACTCCGAGGCAGAACTTTACGATCGCTGGCTCGTGAATTCGACTGACGACCGTTAACCTAAAGGAACAAAAGCGAAAGAAGGAGCCGCGGCGCAGAATAATAGGAAAAAGAAGAGCCGCGAGCAGTTACACACTGCCTCGCATTCCAATGATGCCTCGATTCGCGCGCGGCGCAGAGTTCTGCAGAGCGGCCGGCGGCATCGATCCGCTCTCTCTCTCTCTCTCT